>CAJNOI010000440.1:14128-32105 GCA_905250115.1 Adineta steineri | reverse complement strand
TGGGCAAAATTTCGTCATTCGATTTTTTTGTAAATACCTTACCATAAACCGAAAATTCAGTAAGACGGTCATAACCTTCGAAGGAAGCACCATGGGCACAAACCCTCTTAGGATTTTTCTTAGCATTATGACCCCTACATATGAGCGGAATATGAGCAAAATCGGCGTGGACCAGTTGGGGCGGTTCCCTCATTAGATAAACCATCAACATATTTATATCACCTGAAAGGTCTTTTCAGTAGCTACCTGCTCGCGCAGTGTGAATAAAAATATGGTTAAATATGGTCGATTTTTCCTGAAAAGATATTTAAGACAATGACTAGCACCTCTTTTCTACTACTCCTCGCGATAGACCGATTTGAGAACGAAACCAATACCATATTCGGAATCAGCACAAAAAACTACATCGGTTCTGATATTTTTAGGCTGAAAAATTTTTCTCGCCAAGAAATCGACCTGTGGTCCCCCTCACCATTTTTCGAAAGTTTGCCTGTAGTCCCCTTCAGGTTGATTTTTTGGTGGAAAAAAAGTTTTTGCCTAAAAATATCAGAACCGATGTAGTTTTTTGTGCTGATTCCGAATATGATATTTATTTCGTTCTGAGATCGGATTATCTTGGAAGATGAGATATGAGAGTGTGGCGATCTAAAAGTCTTTTGAAGAAAAAGCAGATGTCAATGGGTTTATTTGTGCTCATGTTATACGAGCATGTAGCTACTGAAAAGATCTTTCAGATGATATAAATATGTTGATGTTTTATCTAATTTGGAGTAGCACCCACAGGTTTGTTTCTAATAGCTCTATATGTTTTACATGTAAACGGCAGAATTAGGAACAGGACAAAATTCAATAAAAAATGACCCTTCGCCTATTGTCACGCTTCTCCTAAGTGATTAATTAAACTTTTTTAATTAATTTTTATACCATTCAATAGAGAAATGTTTGCTCTATTCCGCGAAGCAAAAATTATTTCTCTACGATGCATAGAACTCGAGTTATGTGTCGGTTAAAAAAAGTGTTTTTCTTTCAGGCAGAATTAGGATACCTGACTCTATTACTAATTGATGAAGTCATTGCGTTTAATTGTATAGGAATAAACTGTCCATTGTCAGCGAAACCTAACATAGATGTTAGTTGACCAGAGTGAACATATGTCTGAGCCGGATGCTTATTTTGAGACTGGAACTGCGCTTGTTCAGTGTGTATCTGATTGTAATCGACCGATTTCAGAAGAGTATATGAAGTTCCATACGCACTAAGACCAGAAGTTCCGATCGGATTTGGGACTGACAAGAAAGAGGAAGTTTGTTGTATGTTCATGTATGTAAATTTACTCCTTGCTGTAACACAACAAGGATAAGAAAGAGAACAAGAAGAGCACAGCAACAAAAGAATGCGTCTAACCGATACATCGATGAAAGGAAGAATGGTGAGGTGGATTATCTTACCATTTTTTAACAGTAATAGTTTTAGTCATGAACTTTTGTGGGTATATACTAACATAGGTACCCTACATACTGACACACTCAAAATCATCATCGGTCATGTTAAGTGGTATAGCGCAATAGCACAGGCTCTGAATACCCTTCTTCCTTGTGTTTCGGCTACTTTTCTCTTATGAGCGATCTATGAGCGTCCGTTTTGAAACTCGTAAGTAGTAATGACCTCCAGCTATTAGCAACAGTTTTGAAAACTTTGATCTTTTGAGATTGGTCTGAACAAAAAACCTTTTCGAATATAAATCTAAGCTTTACCACACACTCTGTGACCGACTGACACCCTCAAGATAGTGTGGTATCTTAAAAGCATCTCTTTTTAAATTGGTGGTTTTGCACCCAAAGACACGACAGACATCGCGGCAATGTCTCTTTTTCATCACTCTTCTTTTACAATCCCAACAGGTACATCGTGTTTTGACATTTTAATTTCGTAAGGATTGTGCTAACACTATTTTTATTTGTGTCAATGAAAGAGATGGTGACAGAGAATGTCCATATTGGAAGAACAAATGTTTTACCGTTTTCGAAGAGTTACGTGTGAGACAGAAAAGCTGGGTCTTTAGAAAACCTCTTTTCGAACTTTGAAATACTGATTTTAGAAGCTCTGTCTTCGCTTGTCGAAATATCATTTCCGGTATTTCCAATTTTGAGTTCTTTATTCGATAGCATGATGTTTCTCGTTAAAACAATCGAGATGAAAAAATTTGTCACAACCAGAAGAAAAGGTTTTTATTTTCATTACTATCGCCAGACTTACTTGTATTGATTGTTGTTCTCTGGTTTTCTCATAGCAGCCAGTACAGATCGTTTCTTTTCGTGGAGCTTGTGAACAGCGAGTTTGCGTTTCGACTGACTTATTGATTATTATCTCAGATCCGGTTTCAACTTCTCGAACGGCATACCAAGGAGTGAAAATTGTACGAGACTTTCACAAAACTGTAGCATGGTCATATGCCTTGTGTCATATTTACCCTGATTCATCAAATAGACATTATTGAAAAGATCAACGAATACATATGAAAATGAATATGTGAAATTTATTCTCTATCAAAATCGAATCGCCGCGAAAGGATCAATAGAATCGATTTAATCTGATTTCAGTCGTTTATTTACGTATACTTCTCACTTTCTCCTATCAAAAACATCAGTTGGCAACGATTTGACATTTCTGTCATCTCAAGCATTGTCGGGAGAACAAACTTATCATTTTTCAATTCTCTTTCAAGTGAACGATCGCATTGAAGGTCGATGAAATGTCAATGTTGACTTTTTCGTTTAAACAGCAAAGTTGCTGTAATATTAATTTTGATTGTTATCATTGAAAAGTGATATTTCTGACCGATCACAATTCTCAACGTTATTAAAATTGGCTCTTTCTTTAACCTTCATTTCGTATTATTTACGCGTATTTAAATAAAAATGTTAGATAAGATCATATTCACATTGTCGACCTTTTCTATATCGAGGTTTTGATCTACCGAGAGATCAAATTCAATCATTTTTCAATTTTTCTTCAAGCGTACGGTACCGAGAATCAATGAAGAATCAAAATTGGTTTCCTTGTTTATTTTCCAATGGGATCTGTTTGTTCCGGATTAATATCTTTCAATATTTATTGCTTACATTGGTATTATTAAGCGCGACTAGCGATGGATCCTCAAGGACATGTCGATTTCCTAAAAATAACCATAATGTATTTTGGACCGGTGGAATCGTTTCGGGCTTTATTGACTTTGTCAATGATGATGAGTCTCGTTTGAAATTGGAGCGTATTAATGCCGAATTGATCGGTGAATTTGTTCAAGTTGGAAAGAAGATAAACGATAGTTTACCGAGAAATATCTCACGAGTGAAATTCCACACTGAACGAGTGCTTGTACATCCAATTGGTACGCAGGGCAATTTTCGTGTACCGTATGGTACTAACAGTTGGCCGTTTCGTTTTCAACTCGGTACTAACTTACCACCTTCGCTCAATAATAACGATCCATATATGTCATCGATTCATTACTTTATTCACATTACATTTGTTCGTCGTGAATGGTATAATTTGAATTTCGAAAGCAAATGTCCTATTGTTGTTAAACATTTATCTTCGTCGGTAAATGCACAGAAAGTTGAAGCAAAAGATAAAAATCGAAAGGGCATTCGTATGCATGCGGTTCTTCCAGAAAATTTTGTCACTGCTGGAAATTATTTTTCGTTTGAAGTCGATTTTTACAATGATAAACGATCGACATTAAAAATAATAACGGCAACTCTCATTCAAAATCAGCAATTGAATTCCGAAGAAAATAATCTTTTCGTTCTTCAAAAGCAAGTTCTGCAAAATACTCAAGATTTTAAAGGCAAACGCTTTAATGGAATCTTTCGAATGGATGTGCCCCACACGGCTCCAGCTGCCTTTACATATCAACTTACCTCTAATTATGCTAAAAAGCACCTGGCCGTAAATTATTATGTACTGATTGAAGCGCATCTTCCGGGCTTTTTTACCAATATTAATTTAATACTTCCAATAACTATCACCAATGCCATGCCGAAAAAAAATCTTCGTATATAATCACCATAGAACTATCAATCTTCGTTTCCCAGTGATTAGAAAATTAGATGAACATATTTGTAGTTTTATTCTTTTAGATATTATAAGAAAATGATTTCTTCTTAGAAAACTATCGTCAATCTGTTCTTTTACATGCCGAACTTTTCTTCTATAGTGAATATATACAAGTATATGTCATAACCCATTCATCTATACAGAAATTTACTTCAATGAAAGAAGTAAAAGAGCAACAGACAATTCTCCATTTCCCTCACGAGTAGTACGATCATAACAGAGTCTCAATTAGTTGCCTTTTCTTGATCATCTTGAGGGTGTGGGTGTGGGTGTGCAATAGCTACCATGGTCTAGATTTCACGTCAGCAACGACGATCATCAGATGGCTTTGTTAAATTGTAATAGTAATGATCTAATGAAAGATCAAAACCAAATTACATATAAATTACATATCTACAAAAAAAATAATAAGAATAATAGTTAGAGTGATATAATATGGTGTTAGAATATAAAAATGAAATAAATAAACATAATGTAGAAAAATCCTATTTTATGGAGTATAATGGAAACATAAATTAATGCTAGTATATAAAATCAAATAGTGAAGAGAGAAAGCATGGAAGTAGATAATATGAATGAAATCTTCGTTTGAATAAGATAAACTTTGTTCATTGTTGTTTTTAGCAGTGGATAATGTTTTTAAGATATTTGCTTATAAATCATTAGTTTGAATATGAATAGTAACGGATTTCTTGTTTTTTCTTCGTCGCTCTAAGTAAAACATTATTAAAACATAGACATCTATTAAGATAATAGTTTACCTAACATTTTTTGTATGTATTCTGTATTTGTTTGCATTGTAGTGGTTCATTCTCAAAAGAGATACAATTTTTGTTATATAGACTATCTCTAAAAAATAGTAAAGAAAACTATGTATTAGACTTTTACTTCTCAGCTATTCAATGGCCAGCACTATTTAATGGATTACAGCACTATTTAATATATCATCTTAGCTATTTAATGACTCCTTAGCTATTTATTTGTTTGATTTTTTTCTTGGTCAACTATTTAATCGGCAGCACTATTTAATAGATTACAGCACTATTCAATATATATTTTCAGCTATTTAATGACTCGTCAGCTATTTATTTACGATGACTTTTTTCTTAGTGAGCTATTTAATCTTTAGCACTATTTAATAGAATACAGCACTATTTAATATATCATCTCAGCTAGCTAATGATTCGTTAGTTATTTATTGATTTGATTTTTTTTCTTGGTTAGCTATTTAATCTCCAACACTATTTAATGATATACAGCACTATTAAATATATCTTTTCAGCTATTTAATGACTCCTCAGCTATTTAATGACTCCTCAGCTATTTAATGACTCCTCAGCTATTTATTGATTTGATTTTTTTTTGATCAACTATTTAATAGCCAGCACTATTTAATGATATACAGCACTATTTATTTTATCTTCTTAGCTATTTAATGAACTGTCGGCTATTTAATTACTAAGAGTTTACTTTGTGTACCAACTAATTAATTTTGAGCGCTATTTAAAAGTGTACAGCACTATTTAATGTTTCGTCTGCACTATTTAAAAGTTTGATAGCTATTTATTTACTATACACAGTTTGATGAGTACCTAGTTGTTATGAAGTGGTGTTAAATATATTTGAATTATCAACAGATAAATATTTATAATTATATGAATAAATTTAAAATATGTATTTTAGGTTACCGAATTATTTGAGTAGAGATGTTTAAAAAAAAATTGGAAAAAATTAATTGTTTTAGCATCAAATATTTGATGTAAAAAAGTGTTAAATTAGGATTCAATTATTTATTAGGAATATATTGATAAGATTAGATGCTTATATAGTTTTAGTGCTTTTTTTTATTGTATGCTATTGATTTTAATCGTTTGAATGAATATTGGATATCAGCGGATTAGGTTATTCAATAGTATTCCATATTAAAGATATGTTATTGCATTGAGAATCCTTACAACGAATGGTATACGTAAGTTTTTTTGTATCGACTAAAATTGCTACGCTATTATGTTGATGATGTGAACCTTTTTTTGGACAGAATCGATAGTTTCCTCCGATATTGAAAAATAGTAGTTGATTATTGTAATCACCACGGACACACGATTGAATATAGCCTTGATGATTTGTATCGGAAGTTATTAATTTTTGAACAAATGATGTAAATGTTTGTATTTCCTCTTGGGATACATGGATATAATTAATTTTTTTACCCTGTAAAAATCGCAAGTCATTTGATTTCGGAAAAGATATCAAGTTTGATTTAAGTATAAATAAAGAATTATAATATTTATTGATAGTATTCAATATTTTAAGATTTATTGTACCTTCTGGATACAAGTTATTCGAATTAACTGGTTTAATTTTAAATTGATTGTTGTCAAGATAAAGTATGTGTAAATTGGAAATATTAATATTATAGGTGATGAGTGATTGTTCCAATACTTCATCATATGGGATAGTGGAATGATTATAAAATGGGAAATTAATAGACTGTAGCAAAAAGTTATTTTCTCCTCGTTTGACGCAGTCGAATAAACGAAATTGTTGATTTTTTGAATAAACATTTAAATCAATTGCTAAACTCCATTTATTTTGTCTATTTCGTACTATTAAATGTGCAATTTCTGCTATTTGAATGTAGGAATTAGATAAGTAGCATTTTGTACAGTTTACACGTAATATATCAATATATGGTGACAAAAATATAATTAAATCAGGTATAGTACCTTTTTGTAAGTTGAAATCAACATTAAAAAATGAACATTTATGTTCAATAACTGATGATAAAATAAAATGTATTACGGTTTTAATAAAAATACCTAATGTAATATTATTCTCAAATAAAATCGCAGTATTTGCATGAATAAAATGGTATGAAATTTTTTTCGAGGTTGATCTAATATGAAACAAAGAAAAAACAAATATGTTGTTACGTTTCCATAAATATCCAACTATCAGTATGTAAAATCTGCATAAAATTATTTAATTGTAAATTAAAAAAAAAACATTGTCTTTATATCTACATCTACATTTGATTTAACTGGCTTCACCTATATTGGCTTTTATTATAATTTCTTTGTTTTTAAGCACATCAACTCGAAAAATATGTTTACAGAAACTAAATAAGTATTATGTAACTTACGCTTGCAAAATGAGAAATTGTTGTAAACAATTATCGATATCATTTTCAGCTTTAACGTGTGTCGTATCAAAAAAATTTAGCACATGATATAAGATTCTGAGACAGGAAGTAGCTCCAATAGATTGATTTTTTATGCCAAGATTATTATCAATATAATATTCAAAATCAATGTATGTTTGAATTAGACTTGTTGGAAAGATTGTTTCATAAAGAGTGCGTTCAAGTGGTGGACAATGTTTGTAGAGTGTGATTAATTCATTTATAGTACAATAGAAAAATTGTCTATTTTTATTGTTATTTTCTATGCTAAGAAAAATATAATCTGTTGTAATTTTTTTTTGTAGTAAATGATTGATTAAATCAACTATATGGTGAGTAATAATTTTATTTGGAAAAAGTTGTTGTATTATTTTTATTATAATCGTCATATTGATTTAACTGTTATTTATTTACATATACGAAATTATATTAATCGCGCTTCAATTTATTTGATATTTATTAAAATTTTAAAATTTTATTTTTCATGCATTCGCATGAAATAAAACTTTAATAGATTTAGCATAGAATTACGAAAAATTTTGTTTTAATTTATTCATCAATTATTTATTGGATACACATGTGTTATTTTAATATAAAAATGTACATAGATAGTATTTCAAATTTTTAATCACTATCCGAATTATCTATATTTTTTTCTAAACTATCTATATATGAATATGAAATGCTTCTAATTTTTTTTTGATATTGTATTATATCTATTAAATTTTGTTCATATGAAGTTTTTAAATCAGTTAAACGAAGATCATGAACGATGTTTTTCTTTTTTCTTGATCTGGTTGATCTTTTCTGTTTTTTTCTTGTTCGGATCTGATGATCGTTTGTTCATCATCCTTTTGAATATGCATAATCCATTTCCATATATTTGGTTTTGTTATTATACGACTAAATATATCAAGTCATTTATTTTTTATTTAGTATGTAATACTTTGTAAGTAGTAGCAAAAAAAAGATTTCTGCAAAGAGCAATATTAATATAAATACCTATTTAAATATCTATGATAGCCTTCGATACTACATTAAGATAAAATCATTAAGAAAATAAATAACGATTTTACAATTTATTCCTATATTTTATAGATTTACTGATTATTGGTTCTTGGTCTGTTTGATAAGGTCGGGTAACGGTTCCAATTTAATGAAATAAACTTAGCATTAATAATATAAGTTTTTTCGACATAATTGAGAAATGGTTTAAAATTTCGATTAATAGATTCTAATACTTCAACCGTATCAAAAAATGCAGCAGTTATTTTATTTGGTGGTAGCAGTGGTAAAGATAAAATATTAGCAATTTCACGTTTGGTATTATTTTTTTTTAATTCATCATTTAAACCTATATTATAAAGTGCTTATATTACAACAATAATAAAATAAATACATACATAAGGCTAAGAAATAGAAATAAAAAATACGCAAAATCATCAATTGATTTCAATGTGACTGCTAGTCTTTTTTTGTAAAGGTAATTCTATAGTTCAATATTCTGTTCAATCATTAATCAAAATTAGATTTTATCTTATGAAAATTGAGGAGAAAGATGGAGATATTTAATTCTAATCATCGACTGGGATTTTTATTGAACTGAATATTTTTAAAAATAAATTTGTTAATTTATTTTATTACTTAATTTATACAAATGTGGTCAAATGAAGTCTAGCAAGATCAAGTAACTTATACAGTTTTTGTTCCAATAAAGAAATTCATATATTTTACTGCATATTTATGTATCATTTTCTTCAGTATATGCTTTTTAGTCTTTTAATTTAAGTTAATTCATAGATTAGAAATAGATTTGAAAAAAGAATGAGGAAAAGTATTTATGTATAAGTTTTGAATGTGATCAAAGTAAAGGGTAATTAAAATTTTATTTCCTTGCAGCGTAAAATTTAATCAAGCATATATACATATAAAACGGACCTATTTTGATAGAAGGAAAAAAAAAGAATCCAAGAAAAATTTGAAGTAAATTCTATTTCCATTAAACAGTTATAAATTGAATTATGTTTATCTTATATATATATATAGGTGTATGATCTTCATGGATAAGTAGGTTTATGGATTTATATCAATTTAAACGTATTTCAAAACAACTTACGTAATTTTTTTAAACGTTTCATTATATTTTTCGCAAAGTGAAAATGACAAAATAAGATATTTGCATGTGGAAATATCTTTTTAAAAGCATTAAATGCTGCTTGTTCAAAATCAATTAAAATAGATGTTGGATTTAAAATGACATTATTTGTTTGTGCATATAAGACTAATGCCTCTAGAACTGTTGAATATGTTTCTTCATATTTATCAGGCAATGCTGAAAATACGATTAGTTTCATTGAATATTCGTCATGTGCATGTATTGTATATGATTGTGAGAAGAATTTAGGAGCTGTTCTAAAAGTTCCATCAGCATTCCATATACTAGATTGCGCTATGAAGATTATAAATAAGTTTGTATATACAAATAAAAATATATAAAGGTATCGTATTATGAAAATTTCAGATTAAACAACACAGCTAGTAATCTCTATTTCAATTAGCAAACTTTGACAAAGTATGACTAGTTTCTCATGAGTTTCATTCAAATAATGAAACGTTTTTATTGAATTAAAAAAAAGAAGTTATGTCTTTCTAAATACATATGTTTTCCTAGTCACATATTTATAAATCATTGATTCAAAAAATAAAAGAAACTATCTTATTATGAATATCGCCAATAAAAAATTTATTGTAGATTTAGATTAAATTTGATAAAACATTTAATTTTGATTCAAATAACTCTGCTATTTACTAATATTATCTAATCCCTATTATCCATCGTAAAGACATATCTGATAATGGAAAACATACATCTTGCAATTTAGTTTTGTAATAAATTCAGTCTTATTGAAATCTATATATAAACTTAATTTACTTGATAATAATTAAATAGAATAGTTTAGTGTGTTGATATTAGAAAAAAACATCATACCAAGTTGTTTTAAGGCACTTAATGATGAAAATGCAAGAAGACGTGATTGTTTTATTTTATCACAAAATAACATTTTTTCATTGTAAAGATTTTTAGTAAAATTTTCTGGTAAAATTAGTTCACTGATTGCTGTTGGAAGCTTTGGAAAAACTACCGCTCTATCACGGTATAAAGTCGATCTAAGAATATCGAATATTGGAATTGATTCAGCAGTACCATGAATTTTTCTCTAAATATATATTGTAATAAAGAAAACAAATTTATTTAATAAATAAATTTACATAATCAGACACAGTTTCATTGTATATTTGTGTGATAGGTTTCGATACGTTGGTACAAACTTTTTCACGAATATTGGTAACTGTTTTGATAATAGATGGTGATCGTTTAAGATTATCATAATTGTGTGCACCTCTTATTGCTTGAATTGTATTGTTTTTTATAGTTAATGAAGAGGAGCATTGTCGTTTAGTACAAACCCATCGATCAGTACCATTTTTGTTTGTTTTTTGTAATCGATAAAAATTTTCTCGAAAGTAAATTGCTTTCGATTTTTTCTGGGTCTTAATAATCGAATACATTATTATTGAAACTGTATAAATAAAAAAAGAAAAAAATTTCTTTGTGAAAAGTATTATTTAATAAAACAAGACATGATGATATTCATCACCAAGAGAACTCTATCAATAGATATCACCTTCTTTTAAAACAATTTTATTGATTGGTCTTTTAATTATTGTTATGATTCATTATTTATCAGAATTTATTATATACAAAACTACTTGTTAAAACGAATGAATACGAGATTCTTTTTATAATTTCTACTTTATTTTTATATAGGTAACTTCTATATATTAGTACTTTATTGCATTTTTTTATGCAACATATTATTAATATATCGTTAGTCATATTTAAGAAATTTATATTGTTATTAATTATTAATATGATAGATAAAACAAAAATTTTAAGGGAGAATTCATTTGATTCATTCTTGATTGCTGACTGTAGTGATATTATTGTTGGATACAGTTGAAGTTTCCGATGTACTTTTCATATATTTTCCATATTCTTCTGATGTAATATTAAATTCATTTATACAGTCGATCATTATTTTATATTTTTCTGATTCTTTATCTTCAGGAATATCATCTTTAGTAAACAGTACACGAGGTTTACCACGCTTCTTTTGTTTTTTAATTGAAAAAGTACCCATTTTACAATTGGCCATGAATATAAAAATTTTCTTGATATTCTCACTATTGACTCCAGGACACTAAATAGAAATAATAAAAATGATAGATAACGAGATCATCTTAAAACTAATAAGTAATGATGTCTTACTCGTAAAATTTGAGCGAGTCGAAAGCTTGATATTATTCGATACGGATAGAATAATATTTTTTTAATACTTGCATCAACTACTGAGCCATTAAACGGACAAATTGACGATGATAAATCTGAAAAACGAGTATGGTTACTAAACACACTTGCATTGTCATTGTTGTTGACATTAATAGAAGAATTATTTATTTGAATATTTTCTTGTGTTGTATTATTTTGTTGAGATATAGATGGACCAACATTTATTTCTAATAATGGCGGAACAGTTATCAAAGGAAATCCATACAAAAGTTTTTTTGTATTAACATAGAAATTCATCAGTTCAAGAGTTGTTTCAGCTATATCAGATGAAATAGTAAGATATTCATCGATATTTTGTTGTGCTAACATAGCCATTTTCTCGATCGATTCTGCTGAAGCATCATCAAACACTAAATATTCTAATCGTGGTTCAGCCTATTACAAATATGAAATATGAAAGAAAAAATTAATTTTACATAACTTACTTTTAAAATATAAATACACGCTTGGTGAAGTAAATGTAGTAAACCACGAATACGATATAAATGATCACGCGACTTTGAGAATAAAGTACAAAGTTCATCTTGAGAATCTTGAAATCCAACTACCATATGATTATATTCATTATGAGCACGCATAAGAATTTCATTTGCTTCTTGAGAAATTTTTAATGTAAAACATTTATTATGATGCATCAAATGTATAAAATACATAATATGAGCAAGACTTGGATAATTAGATGATTCTATAGTATATTCACCAGTTGTTGTGTCGATTTCACGTTTGCTACGTTTATGAATATCTTCTGGCGAAATACGTGCAGAGAATACGAATCTATCAAAATATAATATTGGAGAAAACCAAGGAGATTATAAAAAGTTAGTTTTACCTAGCAAATAATCCATCATCACCTAACTGATCACTTTCTTCTTTTAAAATATTTATTATTGCACCCGGATGTGCAGCTGCTACAACAGATAACCAAGGATTTTCACATTTGATATCGCCTTTAACTAATTGTCGGAAATAATATTTTGGACCGTTCCACAATGTATTTAAAATAGAACGATAATAAGCTGCTTTATCTGCCCGATAAAGACTGAAAGATGATTGAAAAGTATTGAATTCATCAAAAGCTCTACAGAATGCGAAGACAAAAATTTATTGGCTTTTCTTGTCCTAAATTTTCTCGATTCAAAATCAAGCATGAATATTAAAAATAATTAAAACTTAAAGCTCGTGCAAAAGAAAAAAAAGAAATAAATACAAATATAGGTCATACTGAATGATAGATGTTTTTTTTTCTAGTTCATGTAGTAAACTTTCTATTGTTGCTGAACCATTCACATGACTATTTTCAATTTTTATTTGCAGATACTGTTCGACATCTCTCGTTGCTCGCTCAGTCAGTGTGATTGCTGTTGATTTGTTTGATCCTATTAAAATTTAAGCATGATATTAATTGAATTTATTTTTTTTTCATTTAATTTGAATACCTGGATATCCAACAATAACTCCAAAAAAAATCAATGGAATATCCCAATCTACATCAATATTTAAAAGAGTTTTAGAACACCAGTGTGAAATTCCTGATAACACAACGGTTATCAGATGCATAAGAGGAACCTTTTTTAAGTTTACAATATTTTCTAATACATATTTAATTGGATGAGGAAAAATATCGTTGTTTGGTGTTAGCTTTGTACATTCAAACATAATAGAACGACATTTAATATTTGACATTTTTCTTTTAGTAATACATCTTTGGATTAATATGCAATTATCTTATTAATCTAATTTAATAACAATGATTTAAATTTGTTACGACGAAATATTTTTTTTCAGCTCGTTAAATTTTATTATTATTAATATATGCAAATAATGAGTTGAAGTATAAATTAATATAGTTTATTAGAACTTGTGATAAAGTATAATCTACAATTTATAATTGTTTTTTTACTTTTAATGCTAATTTATTTTATCGTGATTGTACTCATATGAGTATTTTTTTGCAGATATTCAGGGAAAAACAAAGAAGAAGAAACCAATGAAAATAATAAAAAAAAACTATTGATATTTTAAATGTTTATATGATTTAATTTAATTGAATGATTGTACGTTCTGATATATTAATAGATACAAAATCTATATAGAAAACATTTCTATAATATATTAGCCTAATAATACTACAATTTCCCACCATTAAAATGATTTATTCTACCATTTCGAATGTTTATATTTTTATTCATCACATTTTCTGGAAATTCGTCGTTCTAATTTATAAAATATCGAAGGAACTATATATGTGCATGATTACAAAGTTTTTAGTTACTTTATTGTTCCTTACTGTAATATTTACGGTGCCTGTTTGATCTTTTATTTTTAACGATCTTCGTCGTAGTTGCATCCCATTATTTCCTCCAATTGTTGTTGATAGGTTATTATCAAATATTATTTGACCTTCTACATCTATAGTAAATTAAAAGATTTGTATATCAATGCAACAAAATATCTAAAGAAATTTTTTTTTTCTATAATAGAAAAATATTCAGTATGAGAATTTTAATTATGGAACACTTTTTTTATTATAAATAGTTACATTTTTAAATATAGGGAAATTAGGGGTGGTGGCTTAGCATTAATGTAAAAATAATGCACTGGTTTATTTTTGTAAAGGAAACATTTAATATCGATTTATGCACTAAATTGGCATTAGTACCACTAATGCTACTATTAATTCCAAAAATTCAACATTAATTAACTTTCGCTAAGAAATAAATCAATGCATTATTTTCAGTTCTAATGCTAAGCCACCACCTCTAAGGGAAATTTTTCGAATTATATTCTGTTAAATTTTCTATAAAACAATATTATTTTAAGCCAAATCAACTTATTAAGTACTTTTTTTGGAAAGCACACTAATTTTTACTACTTCTATATTATAAGTATTTCATGAGAATATTCAAACAGAATAATACATATCAAATATATTGATGTATAAAAACAATCGAATTTTCGATAGCTTACCAACGTTCATCCCATTCAATAATTCAGATATATGACGAATATCTGTTTTTGTAATTTTTATATTTGGAGCAAAACCAGAAGATATATATGATTGAATATTTGTATATTTGTTAATCGAATTTCGAACATTGAATAGGGTGTTCGAAAATTTTCATCGGTTTTTTGTACTTGTCCATTTTCAATAGTTATTTTCTATATATAATAATTTTATAAAATAATATTTTTCTTAAATTAGTTACTTGATCTAAAACCATGTGATTATATAGTCCGTCAACTTGTTCATTAAATCCAACTACTTTAATCTCGCTGGTCAAATCACAAATAATTCTATCGAATACTTTGTTATTCGTTCCAAAATAACGAATTGAACTAATCTAGATAACTTTACCACGTATAAGAAAGGTATAAAAGATTTATTAAAATTTATTCTTTAAATATTCTTTTACTTTGACGAATATTCATTAAGATTTTTGATTGATTCAAATGAATTTCCTACTGTTGGAAAATATCGATCAATAGATGCTGTTTAAAAGACAAATAAATACAAAAAGAATATATATATATATATATATATATATATATATAAGAAATTTAAAAACAAAGTTTACTTTGTACAGGTGATGCAAGTGAGTTGTTTGGTGTATTAGATATTGCATCACACGTTGTTGATGTCAATTCTTAATCAGAAAAAATATTTGTTTTAGTTAATTATATTATGAATTATAAGATATTAAATTCAATAACTAATTTACCAGTTTGTTTGTTTTGTTGAACTAAAGTATAATTTTCGATTATAATAATTGATGTTTCTTCATTTTTTTGATGTGTATCTCGGATACTAGTATCATTTTCATTACGAATTTGCATTTTAGTAATATTTTCAGAATTTTTATCATGTACGTTAACCGAATTACATATAACATTATCTTCAATATAAGATCGAATTGATTCTGATGAACTTCCTGATTGTGTATGTAATTGATCATCTTCTTGTGCTTCATCATCAATAAACGAACGTGCACGTTTACGAATTTGTTTTGTAGAACGTGTTTCTTTTCGATCTTTATTTGTTTTTTTAAAAAAAAAAAGAAACAATAAACAGACTATGTAAGAAAATTATTACTTGTCGAACTTTGTCGCATTATTTTTTTTTCATTTCCATCATTTGACGTTTCCAAATCAGATGATAAGACTAAGATGGACATTTAATATATATATATAATTATCAGTTATTAATTGGGACTCACTAAAATGATTCGATGTTTTCTTAGGTCGAGACATCGATTTTATAATAAATCAAATGATTTGTAATCTAATGTTACACTGATGTATAAGATGTTGCTTTGATTTTTTTTATTTCATTAGATTAACCGCCAACATTCAAATAAGAAAAAAAATTTGTTTTTAATTATCTTTCAATGTTTTTTTCTTTTAAAACTAAAGTAACACTTAGTTATACAAGACACCTATATCATAAAAAATAATATATTTAAAATTTTATTAATGCAAAAAAAGTTTCAGTAAAATATTTACTAATTCTTCATATTTCTATACTTTTAATACTTTATATTTATTTATTTTTGATACTACTCTTTTGTCATGCACTATTAGTACATCATAAAAATATGTTGCTGACACTTATTGAGTCTCAAAAAAAATACTATTGTAACATAGAAAAAATGAAATTCTTTAAATATAGGTGGTAACGTTTCTTGTAATGAGATTATTTTTATTAACGATATATGAATCTTATAAATATATACTTTAAAGATAATGGTATACATCATAGTAGCAATTTCAGTTACAGAAACACATCATGAATATTTGTTCATGATTCTATGAACACATTATTAATTTTAGGTTGATTTCATCTGAGTACTTAAACGATGAAGTTATCTTTATGAAATAATAATAAGTACTCTGATTTAAATACAAGAATAAGATACTTTTTTTTATAATATTGTTTCTTATTTAATAAATTCTGTAAAATAATCATATAACACGAATTGATGTCCAAAGTCTATTTCATTTAGTCTAAAATAAAATTCTTGAACATTTTGTAGAATTTTGGGACCGTTTTTTTTAACACACTCCGAAACACTTTATCATTAAAAAATTAGATACTGTTGAAATTTAAAATGTTTATATTTTTATTTGAAATATTAAAAATATTATATGAAGTAATATGACTAATGCTGTAATAACAGACAACAATACTTATCAGCATTCATGTATTACAAAATACATGTTTTCAAAGTTAAAAATTTATCAACTTGCTTTCTTACAACAAAAATTCTAATTGGAGAATAATTTTAAATTAATTGGATTTTAAAAAACCTATGTGGAAAACTTTGCCATAAAAGCTATATACACTCTCATGTTCAATAATTATCATAGTAATGATATACCATATTTCATTCATTGTATCTTATTAAAAATATTGACGAATATTTGGTTTCTAAACTATGAACATCATCAAGCAGTGTTTAAATAATCTTTTATTTAAAACTATGATTAATAAATGTTTATTCAATAAAAAATTTATATTTAATTATTTATTTTATAATATAATAATTATTGATAATCCAATACAAATTATCGATATCAGTCAAATTAATTGAATCCTTTTATATTTGTTTTATTCTTTCTGGTACCATTACTAGATTAAATAAGAATTCCTTTTCAAATACGATTCAATAGTTTTTTATTCTTTTCATGTTATTCAAACAATTTTCATCGGTAAATATCTTATATTTATTTAAATACATCTGGTATATTGCACTTAGCTTACTAATTGCTTCCGAGCAGGTGGCTCAAAAAAAGCCAAAAATTTTATTATTCTGCAAACATCTACGAGCAGACGGGTTGCAAAAAAAAACAAGAAATATTTATTATTATCCAAATATCTCATTCATTCGTAACAAAACTTGATTTTTTAATGTATATCATTTTATGAACTAATGAAATTACGATTATTAAAAAAATATTATAATAATTTAAAGTATTTGATAAATAATCGTGAAAAAAAGAAATTTACAGATTTTTCACAGTCAGTCATCCAACAAAAGAACAAATAAAAAATTCTATAGAAAAATAGTCAGCTACTTAAATAGTTTAATAGTTGGGCACATTTGTTTAAATAGCTATGCTATTAAATTAAAAAGTATCTCTTTTGAGAAGCTACGATCTAAACCAGGGGTACTGCGTTCGCGTTCCTAAAGCGTTCCTTCAGAACGGAACGCGAACGGAAAAATTGTTATCAAATTTGAATTCTGAAAAAATCTGAACACATTTTGAATTCA
>CAJNOI010000439.1:22257-50357 GCA_905250115.1 Adineta steineri | reverse complement strand
ATTGTGGAGTATACACCAAGAGATGCCCATGGCGGCGCTGCCGCCGTTGCTATGAAGGTGGCGGCACATTATTCATCTTTACCATTGCGGCATGGATCGACAGCGGCGTCTTGTTTTTTTTTTGGTTAGTATTTATTTAAACACTAAAAATATCCGAATGAGTAATAATTAAAACACAATTTAGTAATAAGCTTCGAACGATAAAAAAATCCTATTCGAGCGATTTTAAATTATGAAATGGGTAATAATTAATACATTAAATAGCAGTATGAAGTTCATATTTTAGTAATAAGAGAGGGTGTGGGTGTAGTGTGGGTGTGAGTGTCGGCGTAAGTGAGCAAGAGATACAAAAGCCACACCCATACCTATACCCTGTTTATTACAAACCTTCTCATTACTAATCCTTAGGTATAATGACATCAATGCTGAATCATTATAAACAATGGTGGATAGTTAACGATATCAATGGATCATTGTCACAACTCATACTACTTGACGAACAAGTTCGAGAAATCGAACGAATCAATTCGGATGGATTGAATGTTGCACTTGTTGATCGAGACAAAATTGCTTTTCTTAATGATTTAGGTGTGATAGTTTATCACCGCTGAAGCTATTTACTACAGATGTTCTTTGCAATAACCTCGATATAACATACAATTCTTCAAACTCGAAGCGTTCAATACCACCTTTTTATCTGTTTATTTATTCGCTTCTATTTCTTTTTTCTGCCCAGTATATTTTATTATTTTTGCGAAAGTACTCAAGAGAAAAACATTTGACAGCGGAAGGGTGATGGTTTGCAACGCTAATTCCCATGACAGCCAAATGGCTTAAAATTGAAAAAGATTCCTAAAAGAAACTGTAAAACGGAAATAGGTACTGGGTGTCCTAACTAAAACTGAAAGAAACGTCTGAAAAACAAACCAAAGTTAGAAATCTGTAAGAGCTATTATGGAATTTTCGCTCTCGAGAACAGTATATTCTGCACATTATAAGAATCTCAACCAATTACATTGACATATAGAACCAACTAAATAGATGCTGACATATCTATCTTCATATATATCTGACATTCATATTCTTATGTCTGAGCGTCGTCATATCAACTAAGCTTTATCAATAAATCGTTTCTTATAAGGGTCGTATAGGGAAAGTATATAATAAAATTAGGTTTATCATTTCAGTCAATTCGAATCAGTTTATCTGCAGATTTGTTTACATTTGGATCGGTAATTTTATTTTACTACTCTCTATGACACGAATAATCGAGATATAAACTTGTCTACTCTGATATTTTTTTTTTGAATGAAAATAGAGCAGAAACGTACGTATGATAATCATTGATAGACATCATATTATAAATAAAAACAATGAAAAATAAGAAAAATAAAGAAGGACGGTGTCTACTCGAATATAAGATAATAGATATCACCTTATATGCACACACAAAACAATAAAAACACATGATATAGGCATTATCAAGTGTAGGAAGAACTAGACAGAATGCAGTGTTGTCACAGAATTCTTTGTTTCAGTAAGATGTCAAATGGTTCATTGTATAATCAAATATATTTTATATTTAGTTCATATCTTTATTGCAATAACTCATGCACAAATATTATACCAATGTAACTTTGACAATAATACAGTAACAACTTCATGTCTTAAACCAGAAGGATTGTTTGGATTGCTTATTGATGAGAAAATGGGAAATGCAGATATACAATCACCTACTGCACCTCTTTCTGATGTCACATCTAGTCGTATGTTTAACTACTTACTATCTCTTTTACAAGCATTTCGTTTTTCACTTTCTAGTTAAACCAACAAGCAATGATGAATCATGCAATCTACCTTATAAAATCAATTCTTTCACCTGGGATATGTACTTTTGTAATGAGGGTTATTGTCAGACATCAACAGATTCAACTTCAAAATGTTCTGCAGGTAGTTTCATAAAAACATGCAAAGCTATATGATTTTCCTGTATTCTAGGCAAATTTGGACACTTTGGTTTTACAGGATTAAGAAAAGTTAGTTTCAGTCTGAATACTGTCTCAGGTGGTACGGATGGTGTCGATGAACAATGTCTGATCTATTATTATTATTTACCTGACATAACAGGAACAGCGCAAAGCATTACAATACGCAAACAAGAAGTAGGAGACATTAGTGAAACAATCGATAGTGTAGCGAGTAGTTTATACAATGGATGGATAAAGCGTCAAGTATCATTTCATACTTCAAAGAGTGGTTATAAAGTAAGATGTTTAGTTGATAGATTGTTTTTTATGTATAGCGTTTGCTGTCTGTCACTGTTTAGATCTACTTTGATTTTGAGAAAATATCTGGATCACCTAGTCTTACAACTGTAATTGCTATTGATGAGATATCAGTACTTCAAGGCAATTGTCGTACGTATATATAATTCATTTAAAAGTAAAACTGTTGTTAATTTACATTGTTCAAGTTGATTCATTCACTTCGCAAAGTTCAACAACAACCAAACCGATATCGACTACAACAACGGTAATACATTATGAGTTTTTAGAAATACATTTTGACGATATTCTACACAACTGATTGCACCATTTGGGATGCTACAAATATTTCGTTTATTTGAAGTTCATTTCCATTTTAAGTTTTTCAATAGGATCATTTAATGATATAATAACTAAGAAAAAAACATGATTAATGGGTGCAAACTTTGTTAAGGCGATGGATCATCGTATGAAAATTAGTATGATATAGTACAAATTCAAGTAGATAGTAAAATAACATAAAAATATTATGATCAACAGAGATTTTTATTATTCATATAATTTACTAAAGAAGTTCATAAATCTTGAAAACTTCATAAATAATATTTCATCCGTTTAATTAGAAACTTTTTGTTTAGTTTTCTATGCCAGTAGTGACGCGTTCCACTTTTACTTCAAGTGCTATATCTACAATAATACCTTCAACTAAATTTGAGACTACAGGTAATACTATTAGTTCTAATATGATTCTTATCTTCATTTCATTTAAAACTATACTTCTAGATGTCACATCAGCATCAAGTTCACAATTCATCTCAGGTGCAACTCCAACTTCAACAACATATACATCTATGGAAACATCAGTCGAAGTTGTGACATACACTGATGTCACTAATCCTTCTAACACAACAGCAATATCGAGTACACAAACAACACCATCTGTCAAAGTTTATATTATAGTTTTAGCAACTGTCATTCCTATTGGTACAGTTGCAATCGTCATTCTAATTCTATGGCTTAAAAAGCCTATGCCATTTAAAAAATCAAAAGTAAATGTGCTTGAAATGAATCAAGTGACACCAGCACCCATATAAAATGTGATTACACATAAAATATTTCTATATAGTTTATCTGATTGTTACTTCTTTGTAAATGTTATCATTTTCAAATACGATATAAATAGCATCGTATTATTGTATTGGAAAAATATCTAGTAGTAGAAGATCTATTTTTCTGTTAGAACATCATTCAAAAAGAAACTTAACAGCATAGTTTATGAAAACAATACTTAAATAAACATGAGATTTAAAGATCTCCATTTTTTCTGCGTGATAGAACAATATATCAATAAACTGTATAATTAACTACTTATTATCATGATTCCATCGTTAAGGTGAAAATCAGAATCAAGAATGTGTGTCATCTGTTCCGATAGATGTCCTTATTTTTATCTTTTTTAATATATTTGTAAAAAAAACGTCAATGATATCTATTTTTTATTCATTTAAATAATAAATGAAATGTAAATTTTGATTTATTTAATAAGAATTCAAGAGTTTCCAATGATTTGTTATCGATATTTTATTAATTTATATCCATGCCTCTATAAAAGTTTCATGTAATAATATTGAAATTGATTTTAAAAAAACGAGTTTTTTTTTCTAATTTTTTCTAATTCTTTTTATGGAAAATTCAAAATAATTTAATCAATACGGAGGTCGTCTTGCAGTTTGTCTAGTATGCCGTCAGACCAATAGGAAAATTTCGAACGAAAAAGAAAAATCGTTCTTTGTTTGACGTATTTCTTCATTCATTTTCGATTCAAAGATGTACTGAGTTACATATAACTTATTCAAAGAAAATATCTATATTCCTAAGTATACAATTTATCAAATTAACTATATATTTTCATTTATTTCAGATCATCACAATTGTTACTTTTCTAATCATTGTATCTCTTATCCTTCATCGTTTTTTTCTTCTTCCTGTCTCATAGATTAAACTAATAGAAAACAATAGACAAAATGTCAACAGAAACTGAAATTAAAGGCAAAAAGGTATGATTATTGTTTTGTAAATAAATATTTAACTATGAAAATTCTTTTTGTTTAGCGAACTCATGATGAAGATGATGAATCTAATGGAGCTGCTGAAACTACAACAGGTCTTAAAAAGAAAGCAACACCAGTAAAAGCTGCAACATCAACAACGAAAAATCGATCATCAAATAATGACGATGATGAATCACGTGGAGATACTAATGACGATGATTCAAATAGTGTCGATGCAAGAAAACGAAATGGTAAACCAAGTTCTACTGATGCTGGTGCCAGTGGTAAATATTAAAACAAGACAAAAATAATTTATATTTTAAATCAATCAATTTTAGGCGATCTAGACGAAAGTGGAGATTATGATGATGACGATGATGAAAATTCAGAAGATGATGGTAGATTATATAATATCTATTGAATAGAACTGCTTTATTTTTCTCTAGATTTTAAAGAAGGTGAAGGAAGTGAAGGTGAAAGTGATGATGGTAAAAAGAAACTGAATAAAGAAAATATAAAATATTTATTTTATTTTTTGTTATATAAATAGGTGGTAGTGAGGTTGGTGCCGGTGGTGATGATGATGAATCGAAAGAAGTTGGTGATGATGATGATGAAGAAGGTGATGAAGCATCTCGAGAGTAGAAAAAAACAATTCACATCCGTATACACACACATATATATTGATTTGTCGTTTTCTTTCTCGTCAAATTTTCTTTTTTTTTTTTGGTATGTGACGTTCAACGTCTCTCTGTTTCTATCTTTACTGATGTCTAACTGGTGTACCATCAGTAGATCAGTATTTGTGGTTGTTAGATAGACGTTTCCACTCTCTTTCTCTCTCTCTGTTTCTTTTGCACTTGTGTTTGTCTACATCATTGTTGTGTACTTTTTTTTCTCTCTCTGTCTCTATCTGTGCTTGTCTCTCATCCAGCTGTGGTTATGTATGTTTCTGTTCTTCGTGTATGTGTGTCGTATTTTGAAAAGAGGAAAACTTGTGTCTCTCTCTCTATCTTGTTAACAAACAGCAAAGATACACGAAAGAACTGTGTCAATAAAAAAATTCATTTTCTTGTAATCATGGAATTTAGAGATATTATTGAAATGATAAGATATATTTGTTTATATTAGATCTGTTATCAGATATGATGAAAACGAAACACTTAAAAATCACTTGAACAATTTAATTCATTGAATAGTAAAGTCATATAATAAAATTTACATGTCAGGAAACATATTATGTAATAAAATGAGAGAGAAAGTGGATATATTTTATTGGTATTAAAGCTAACACAATTGAATGATGAGCATTTTTCTTTAGTAGATCATAGATCTATTCTCTATTGATTAGATTAGATTCAATGGTAAATCATGGTCAATTTCCATTTCGATTGACGTCATACAGATATTATAATTTCAATCTTTATTTTATATTTCTAAAAATTAATCTAATTCGTATCTAGACGACTATTATTGAGTAAACAGATAAAAAATAATGTTTGTTATTACGACAAGTACTTGTGTGTATTTGTATATGTATGTGTTATTGATTAAAAAGCGTCTGTCGTTTATCCTTTAGCTATAAATTTATGTTGAGACTCAATAATACCATTTGGGATTTCATCAGTAATCGGATGGAATGAAGGCCAATGGAAAGTTCGTCGATTCCTTCTTTTTTTATCAAATGCATTATAGACTAAAATATTATTATGAAGTTATATAAGATGAAAGTTATGTAGACAAATTTATTATCGATCAACGATGGAAGATAATTAAAACTGTACCCTTTCTATGAACTGATTGACCTATTTTGTTTAGTATAGTCATGATAGATTTGCACTATGTATATTACCGATTCCATATTGATCCTTGAGTATGTCATAAATCATGACTCATCCTAATAGACGAAATGACAATCTATTTTAGTCTTGGTAAATAGTGACAATTAGAAGGAAAACGTTTTCTCTTGTATGAGATAAATAAGAACAATAATCTATCGTGATTAAGATTTATCTAGCCGTTTTTCTTGCTAGATTAACAAACTATAAAAACGTGCTTGTTGACACTCTTAGTGTTTATGTAAGAAAGAAGTTGTTTCTTATTTTAGCGAAATATAATATATCGATGCATTGAAGGAGAAGAAGAAAAAACTAAATCAACTTGAATTAATTATTCTCACTATATTTTGTGTTCGTCATTATTATGATATTTGTCAATACACATGCATATATAATCTAAATGGATAGTTATCATAAGAACGTACACATATAGATATATGTCTTCCATTTTTTTCTTCTTTTATTACTCGCCTTGATCTCGACTTCTTTGCAATGTTATTTATTAGCACAATTAACTTTGTATCCATATGTTTCTTTAGTGGATATGAAAGAGAAGAATAATTCGATATTAGGCAGACCAAAGGTCGACGCCTACACCCCTCCTTCTCTGAACCTTCTATCATTTTCTTGTTCTCATCTGTCATAAATAGCGATACATATATGTATATGTATATCTATATGTATAAGACGAAGGCTAATTCATCTATCTTTTTTTTGAAAAAATATGCTGAACGTCCGGTTTTGTTCCGTTCATTTTCTGGATGATTGCATATGAGTATTGTGATGCAATTATATTCTTCGTCTTAGCTATTTCTGGTATGAAATGATCCGCCTCCTCCTCTTTCTTAATGACAAGCATTAAGCTGATCCTTATTGCTTTTTTTCCTATGTTGAGAATAGCATTTACTCACGTTTTTTTTGCCTTTCCTTCTATCTATTTCTAGTTGAGTTTACTTCGCAAATGGCTCAATGTTGCGCGACTAAGATGAAGGTCATCTTCTCGTTTATAAATAAACTCTAATCATAGCTAGTTTTCCTTGCGTTCTTTAGCGGATTTGTTAATACAGAGTGAGAAAATGCGTCACTTCTGATTTCTATGTATGTACGCCTTTCTATTCTGTTACTCTCGACGTATGTCGACACAATGAGTGGCAATTATGTATACTAAAGAGATGTGTGTTATATGTATGGAGAAGATGAGAATTATAGCTATGTATTGAACTGTTTCTTGCTTGTCGTCACTGTCGATTACCCAAACCAGATAGCCTCTCCTTCTTCTTCTTCTTTTCTCTTTTTTGCTTATTGATGACAAAAGAAATCGGAAAGAACACATACATATATATATATATAAAATAGACTAACGCTACTATTCTTCATTCACTTATCATAAAAAGAACAATCATTTATTTTCTACTTTTTTCTTTTTTGATGTAATCAGTTTTGTTTCTAGAATATGTCAGCAACAGATAATTGGATAAAACTGTATAGATGGTGGCAAGAACATTTAAAATCACATTTTAATGCATCATCATCATCGATAGTAATTGAAAATTCTCATGAAAAACGAAGGTCCTTATTACAACGTCGTTCATCACTAATGTCATTTCGTTCTTCGAATCATTCTAAATTAATAAATGTCAAAAAACGAGCTTCATTTGGTGGGATTGAACATGATGAAGAGATAGGTGGTGATGGCACTAGCAATGGAGGATTTCGATATGTGCGTGATAGTATTCGAAATAAAAATTCCCGCTCGACACGATTAACAACAACAACTGTCACACAACACAAAAGGTTAGTTATTGAAAATCTTGTCAACTGACTTCTTCTCTTTTTTTTCTAAGAGAAAACAGGTAAGTAGATGAAGGGAGAGAGAGAGAAAGTTTTTTTTCCTGTAAGGTATTATATTTAATATTTAATTTCAAAGAATTATTTTACAGACCGGATATCCGTTCATATATGAGAAAGGTTTTCTTTTTATATATATTATATCTTCCTGTTTATTTGCCTTCAGACCGGAATACCGAATAAATGATTTGTGAAATATTAAAATTGATTTTCATCGTAATAAAATAACCGAAATCACGAGAGACAATAGATAGCGAAGAAGAAAAAAAACTGATTAGTACATTTTTTTTCTTCATATTATTATTTTATAAAGAAGAGAAGGAAACAAGAACTTTATTAATGTTTATCATAGTATAGTAAATACGTTAGTGAATAGAAAATAACAAAAAGAAGAAGAAGAGAGAATAGTTATTTGCAATATTTTTTTGCTCTTAAGTAACATAAGTGTATAGTAAGTAGTATTTCCTTTATATTCAATCGATCATTTATTAAAAAACAATGCGTGAAGATACTATTACTAACAATAGTTATATACACTCGTAATATTTATCTAAAATGATTTTATTGTTTAACGATTAATAGAAAATATATGTAGACAAGTGATAAATCGAGTTTTTCGAAGGTTATTCATAGTATCCTATTTAATTATTGATATTCATCTAGCTAGGTATATATCCTTGATCATAAGTCTAGCCATTTGACTTTTAAGAGATATGTTTATGCACATGTTTAAATGAATCTCGATATATATGTTTATGAAATGGCACGTAGCTGTTTGTCTGTATATCTTTGTCTGATGGATTGTCTATTTGATGACGTAATGTGTGATTGAGAGTATCTATTGCCTTGATTTGATGACAGAAAAAAAAGAAGAGAAGAGAAGAAACCTTGAATTATCGATAGAAGTTGACGTACACTCTATCTCAATAAAGAGAAACAATTGCAAAGTGATGATTGTCATGTCATTGTAATGTTCACTAGCAAAATCATTAGTTTAGTTCATTTTTTTCGTCTTTGTCTATTATCTTGTTATATAGAATGATAAAGTACTTTGAAATAGTATAGTTAGAAGGAAAACAATAAAAGAGAATAAAAGAACTTTCCCTAAAGACCTAAGGCATATTATTATATGGTTACTTATATGAAACAATCTCATAGTAAAGAAAGAAGATGATGATGAAATAATTTAATGAATATTGAAGTATCCTATACGATTATTTTACCTTTTCTCTTTTGTATTACATCATAATTTCATATCTATTCTATAGTATAGTTCAAATAACAACAAAAAAATAATTGAGCTCGAGTATATATACACAAACACAACACGTATGTTTGTGTTTTGCTTGATATAAACATAAGATAGATCGTCTGTATAGTGCTTTGTTATTCCTGCAGTTTCTTTTGTTGACATTCGCTACTAGTTGACTGACTGACTGACTGATTGGTTGTTTGACTTTGGACAGCGTTGACATTAATAAATATTGTACAAGTTACGTCGTATATATATATATATTAAAGAAAGCAAAGAAAAAAAAATAGAAAAATATTATCTTCATTTTTTTGTGCTATCTTCAATTATTATTTCGATTGAAATAATCGATGAAACGGAAATCCTGTAATTAGATTCATCTTCATGCAAGCATCAACAAAAATATTTTATTAAGGTAAATTCAAATGAATAAATTCATATATCATTTACTATTATTATGATGATGATGATGATTTATCATTTTTCTGCGTGCTTCATAAATGTATATCGATCGTTTTATTATTTTCCCTTTTGACGCGCGAATATGCGCAAATCGCATATGTTTATCATATTAGAATAGAAGAGAAATCTGGTGAGTCCGTAAGAATCGATTAGAGATTAATATTGACGTTCTTATTTTTCTCGCTTGAATAATAATTATATAGGAATATAACGAACTAAGTCGTTTCTATATAAATGATGTCCTTTTCCTTTTTCTCTCAATCTGTTGTCTCATCAAAATAACAAATAGGAAAGTTTGTTTTCGATGTTTTGTTTTCGTAATAAAAAATATTCTAGAAGAAGAAACTTTTCTTTTTTTTTGCTGTGTCTTCTAATCAATTGATATGATATTGATTAATGACTATTAATCTAAGATATGTGTAGGTGTTAGATAAATATTCTTATTTTAGAATCCAATCATATTAATTTACTATTGTATATGAGCATGTAGAAAATGATTGTCACGATGAACTTATTAAATGAACATCATCATTTTTATTTTCTTCATTTGACGTATTTCATCACGTATGATTGTTATTAAGAAAGTGAAGACAAAAGAATACCTAGGTCTTGTGTTATAGTTAAGAAAATCATATTTCTGCTGTTCAGTTGTGTTGTAATCTGGATTAAATAAAAAGAACAAAATCTAGCTTAGTTGTAATGATGTTAAACTTATTCCAAACGATAAAAAAAGGAGACGAGAAGGGAAAAGAAGAAGAAGAAGAGGGAGAAACCGACACATATAGATTTAGTCTTTTCTCCTTCTACTTGTTATACTCCTATCTTCCCTATTTTGATCTTCAAACGGATTGTGTCTCTTTTTTGCGTTAGAGAAAAGTATTCGATCTCTTTTATTTCTACAAGGCCGTTAGTTCTGTCATTGAGACACAATCAGACGGCAAAAAAAAGTTTTGTTCACGCTAAAACGCGTCCATTCCATTTATACTCATTTGTCATTCACATCCACACATATTCTTCATTTGCCGGAAATCAACTTGTTCCTGATAATCGTCTCATCACCAACATTGAATATATATATATGTATGTCTATTTTCCCTTCATTTATCTCCTTTGGCTTGCATCACTGATGAACAACAACAACATCATGTAAGACGAATATTTTCTTTGACAAAAACACAATGATGAAAATGCCAGCAGCAAACAATAACGGAAATAGACACTTGACAAAAAAATACGACTAAACAAAAAAACCCCGAATGCAAATCCTTTTCCTATTACCTTCCTTTTTCTAAAACAAAACTAATATCAATATGTCATCGTCACCCTCATCATCACCAGCTTATGAAAATGAATCGAAATCAAAACGACGATCAAGTATTACTCGTATTAGTAATCAATGTCGACAAATATTGGCATCCCGAAAACAACATATTTATTTAAGGTCGGTTCATCCTTTTCTCTTTTCTCTTCTCTCTTCATTCAATTGTTTGTATTCGTCATCTTCAATGATGAATTCAATTTATATAAGCATATCAAAAATATTTTTGAAGGATAGTCTTCGAGAATCATTTTGATGTGAAGACGTGAAACGGATGTATTTTATTATACAAATATCTATTATTATCAGACAAAATTATTCTATTCAATTGATATCGTCGAATCGAAATTTTCTTTATATAATCATCCACTAAATAATAAATACATTTTTTTCTTTCTTTTTCTGTTAGGAGATAATACGTTTATTTATAAGTAAGAAAAAGCTTGTTTAATGATTAATAAGAGAAAAAGAGTTTTTTTCAATGACAAGGTATCAGATATTATCTACGTGTATTTCTCAGAAGACATTGAATAAGTAACACTTGTAAGTTTTTGTTGTATATCATGATAACCTTCAGAGATATTTTCATATCCAATAACCTCCTGCTATCATCTAAGACAAGCTCTTTTTTTTAACATGTAACTAATATTGTTAATCAAGTTTGTTATGATCGATGATAGAAATTGATCTAAGACAAGGATATGATGTTATTTATTAAGAGAAATACATGACATGATATCCAACAATAAGTCAATCTCGCTAACAAACAGGTTGAATCTATTCTTCGATATATAAATATGACATTTTCATAACAAAATATTGATTATTCTTCTAATTAACTAAATCTTTTTCCTTGTCACAAGATTTTACTTAGTCATCTTTTTCTGTTCTTTTTTTGAGTCTAAATAAAGATGTTTTCATTTCTAATTTGACTTATTCATTCCTTTTTACTAAATTGACATTTACTTTTCCTCTTTATGTCAATTCACCTTCAATAAACATTAAGAAACCCTGACAAACATCAAATAAGATCTTAATTATATATCTTTAAAAATAAATTTAGTCTTTTTTTAGACGTCAATTTCGTAAATCATCAACGTGTGATATATCAACTGATGAAATTTTATCAAAAGCAAATAGTTTTGAATCTACGAAAACTTCACCAATGAGTCGAATACGTCATGCTGGTACAAGACGTTTTTCTCTTGTTAAACTTGAATTACCATCCGGAGATTCAACAACAGGTTTATTAAATTTAGAAAAATTTTATTTTTATATTTTTTTTTTAATTTTAAAGATGATTTAAAAACTTCAACAAGTCCTAATCTTATTCAAAAATTACTTTTTCGACAATTCAGTCCAAAAACTCGTCCTTATTCCATGACCATTCCTGTAAGTTATCATAATAAAAAAAATTTTCTTTCTATATATATTTTTTTTTTCCAGTCTGATAACAATGCATCTACATCAACAATATCAAATGATACACTTCAGTAAGTTAATTAATACTATTAACATAAAAATTCACTTTAGAGAAATGCCTATTGATAATAAGCACTTATGTGCTTTTTTTCATATCACGATAAGGAACTTTTTTTGAAAGCGCAGTATGAACGAATGTTTTACAAAATTCAGTTTTTGTCTTAGTAATTATGCAAGTGCTGGACGACGAATAACTACACCAACAGCATCAAAAAATTCATGGTTGAGTTCATCATCATCATCAAATACCAGTAAACAAAATAATGAGATTGGAGAAAATTTATTAACACCACCAAATATAGTATTACCTAAAAATCAACAATCAGAATTAACATCTTATTTATCAAGACGACGTAATACAACTGGAAGTATTTCATTGAATAAAGTTGTAGATTTAAAAAATACGACAAGTGGAAATGTATTAAAATTAGCAAATGCTGCAGCATTAAATATCTCAAATAATAAATTATCAACTGAAAGTAATTGAAATAATTTTTATTTTTGATTTTATATTTTGTTTTTCTTTAAAAGATATTTTTCAAATTGTTGAAGATTCTGATCTATTTACAACGAAACAACTTTTACAAGCTAATGAAAATCTTGTTAATTCGTAAGTAAATAAGAGTCAGAATAATATAAAAGAGAATAATCATATTTATATTTGCGGAAACGGAAATAGAGATTGACAAAATTGATTAGTTGTTTTTCAAGAGAACATGGTGATATTTTCAATATGTTTTTCCATAAAAAAAAATCAAGCTGTCTCCAAAACGGAAATCATTTCAATATTTCCCACTTAGTCTTTTCGACATAATAAATAAGAAAAAATCTTTATTCTATTATGTCCAATAGGTACAATGAATATGATTGGTGTCCATTAGATATTGCTATAATGTTAAATAATATTCCAATGATTCAACTTCTAGTACAATATGATGCAGAAGAAAGTTCGAAAAGTATATATATATAATCATTGCTAATTATCTCTCTTTATTATTAAAAAAAACGTAAAATTTTGTAGTTCAACCAGAAGAATGTCGTTATCAAAGTGTTTGTCATCAATTAACAATTCTATCTCAACAAAATCCTGATGAAATTCTAAAGAAAACTTCATCAAATAAATTAACAATGGATGATGTTCAGGTATTGTTATATATTTATATAACGCGTAGGTGATGTTTATTATCCAATGAATTTAGTCACGTCGTTTATCACCATCAAATGAATTCCAACCACGTCATCGTCGTACAAGTAAAGGGCAACAAGAGCAATTACAAATTCTTCAACAACAACAACAATTCTATCAGCAACGAACATTAACGTTGACTCAGATGAAAGATAATTATGAACAAGCAGGTAAGAAGAAGAAGAAAAAGAAGAAAAAAAAACTAGATAAAATCCTAAAAGCAAAAAAACGATTGAACTCAAAAACTAACAAGACATCTGTTCAACAATTTTATGTTTTCTCATTTCCGCCTCGTTGTTTTTTTTTACAACAATCAATATAAAATATAATACGTCTATTTAATGATAAGACAAACGAGAAAATAAAAGAATAGATATCAAAAGTAGTTAGAGAGAAACGACGCATTTTTTTCCTCTTCTTCTTCTTCTTCCCCTTTCTTTCTTTCTTTGTTTTTCTCTCTCTTTTCTTTGATTCTCTATGTCTTCTGTCATATTATATATATATATTTATATATCAGATTCTCGTTTAATTAGATTTCTAGTAGATTCATTCTATCTTTTTCTTTTCTCACCTTCTCCTAGTCAGTTATGTCTCATCAATATAATAGGATCCGTGACAAACCAACCTAAAAATGACACTCTCTTGTCAGACACATGAACATAAAAAAAAAAGAAGATAATCGTTATGGGAAATCATTTTCTTTCTCATCACTAAAATCAGTACCTAACGCAGCATGACTAATTTTCATTAAACTGAACATGACAATTTTCTGGTTTTTTTTCTCTCCATTTTTTTCTTCTTCTTCTATTCTGCGTCGTTTCTCTTTATATCAAAGAAAAAAAAAAGAAAATTTTACTATCCAGGTATTAAGCACATCAGTCTAACATTCCTTGTGATTTCTTTTTTTGTCCAACTAAGAAAAAAAAAACTAAATCTTTTTGATAAAATCTACATTGAGTACAATAGTTTAATTACATTTTTATATAACCACCTATATAAAAGAGAATGGATGGAAATAAAAAATTTCGTTCTCGTGCTTTAATCGTTAAAACTGCACTTCGATTTATTACAAAATCTCGTCGAAAAAGTATATTTTCTGGTGAAAGTTTTTCATCGGACAATCTTTCAATATCATCATCACCGCCTCCATTACATTCACCATGCTTATCAAAAGAGTTTCATTATCATCAAGAAAAATATCAAAAGCGTAAGTTATCAATGTCAAAATATGAGGAAAAAACAATGACAAAAAAAAATCAGTCATATTTGATTAATTACTTAGAAATTAATTTCCGTCTATCTTCATACTCATTAGTCTTTCTATGAATATTCGATGATGAATGAATAATCTTTCTTTGTAATTTTCAAGGCATTCCGGATGCTCCAACCAATGTTCGACTTATCGTTACTGGTTCAAATAGCATCACAGTTACATACGATGAACCGCATAGATCCAATGGAGCTATGGTTATTAAATATAAAAGTAAGAAGAAGAACAACAAGAAAAAAAATATCTATTGATAGCAATTTCTTCTGATTAGTTGAATGGTGTATTAATGAAAATTTTGAAGAAAATTCATCATCTGATAGTCTAATACAAAATGATATTGTAAAGAATTGTTTTCTTCGTGAATATGTTATTCGAGATTTACCTATTGGACAAAAATGTTATGTACGTGTATCAGCGGGAAATATACGTGGATTTGGTCCATCAGCAATTGCCAATCCACCTTATTGTGTTCCATCAAGTAGGTTACATAGGAATTATTATTCATTTTTCAAATATTTATTTAAAACATAATTATAGGTTGGCGTGAATTTTCTAAAACCTCACGTCCGAGTATATGTGATTTACGTTTTGAAGAAATTCTTAATAAAATTCGACCTGAAAAAATTCTTAATGAACGTGGAGCAAGTGGTGCAATTACATCAACTTCTAATTATACAAATAATGGAACTAGTGATGGAAATGGTAGGTATTCATAAATTAAATCCTCTATATTTTAATATAATAGAATACTTAACATCAAGATTGATGAAAAGAAAATTCATTTACAATAAGATTTCTCCTTTTTTTTCTTCAGTAGTTTTGTGACAGTAAAATGAATTAGCATACCCCTCTATGTAATGAAGTATTTATTATAATATTCTATATGTCTATCTAATGCTCATTTTCATATACTAATTATTATTTAAATCTAGAATCTCCTGAAATGCCAGTACCTGCAAATTCGACAAGAAATCGTCGTCGAAGTTATGGAAATCTTCGACGAAATCTTCGACAATTCTTCCAACTCTATCCTCGTTTAGCTAAAACAATGAAACGGTAAAACATTTATCAAAAAAAACAAAAACTAAAATTTCTATTTTGTATTTATTTTGTTTAGAGGTCTTTATTTAGTATCTGTTATATTAAATGGTGAACGAATATTAGTAACAAATGAAGATGTTTTACCTATGGTTGAAGTTGATGAAAATTATGGTCATAATTTATTAGGAGATTTTCAATGGTTTATGAAATTAACATTTGTTTGGGATGATTTAAAAACTTTGCGACCTGATTTAGAACGATGTTCAAGTGCAACAACATTTTATTTACGTATGAAACTTGTTCAAGCAGCTATTGAGCTTCAAGTAAAATAAAATATTAAAAAAGCAATTCATTTACAATTCATATATCTCTTTCTAGACATTAGAAGAAATAACTAATCTTGGTCGTCTTCATCATACTTATATACGTGATAATGATGGAAATGTTGCATTTGTATTAATAAATGATTTATCTTCAGATACACGAACAAATATTTGTCCACCAAATTTAAAATGGACATTAATGGCGAAATTTTTTGAAACAATTAAAGAAACTGAAACAAATAATTCTTGTCTTCAACAAATTACTGATAAACTTCCGGTATGATAAAGCAAAAAAACAAAAATATGTCTTATATTTTTTCTGCTTTTTTTCCTAAAAAAGGATATGATAGATTTTTATCATGCATCCATGCGTCGTCTAGATCCTGGTTTATATGTTGCTTATTTAAAAATGCAAAATAGTGTTGATTGTGTACGTGTTATGGTTAATAGATATATGCCCGGTTCATTGCCCTGTACAAAAATTCGTTCTATAGCAAATGTATCAAGGTAATTTATACATGAGAATTAAACAAAATTTGTTATTTAATTTATGGTTTTTTTTATCTAGAGAAGAATGGGAATGGTTACATAAAAGTTCTATGATAGATAATGAAGAACCGATAATATTACTATCAGAAGATCAATCTAATGAAACTAGTCTTTCGCGCTTTAAAACACAATTTGAAGAAGCTGCTAAAGATTTATGTCTTATGCTTAGTAAATTTAATTATTAACCAAGAAAAAATTTTTTTTGTTAAAAAATAAATTCTATTCTTTAGATCTTCCAGAAACTCATTTTTCAAATAGTCGTATATATGATGCTCAAGTTGTTGAAATTCGTGATGATCTTTCATTAATTATTTTAATGTCAACTGCTGATGAAGTGAATGTTCTTTCAACTCCATCTTCAACGAAACAACGTTATTCAATAACATCGGATTGTCTAACACCATTTATGTATTTACCTGTATATATATTTGAAGTTTGTAAGTAGGATTTATTATGATTTTAATAATGAAAATAGAGAAATGTTTGTATATATTTTTAGTACAACATTTAAGTAATAATTATCGTTTTATATCTCAATATAGTCGTGTATCGATTTGTTTGGATTTTGAATTGATTTGTGCTCAACAAAGTCAACGTGAAGCATTTTCAACAAATGAATTGGATGAATCACGTTATCGTCTTAATCATTTACTAACATGTCAACAAGATTTAGATGATATATGGCGTTCATCACGATGGCTTGTTGATGTTATTAATTGTGCAAAAGATAAATCTTATGCTGGTATATCATTAAAATCTTGGTTAGCATTTCAAAAGCCATCCAATGTTCAATTAAAAATCACTGCAACTGATTCAACATCTGTTAATTATGCATCAGATTCAGCATTAGATACAGTTAAATTTAGTAATTCAACATTAGCATTACCATCAACAATGACATCAACATCATTATCATCTCCATTTTTAAATGATACATCATTAATGACAAATTGTGACAGTGGTTTTATTGATCATGAAACAAATAATAATAATAACAATAATGATAGATATATGACAAATCGTACATCAACAATATCAACAACAGAAACAAATGATCCAATTGAATTAACAATTTACATTCCTATATTAACATCAAATACATTAATACCATTTAAATTACGTACAAATAAATTAACAACAGCATATGAATTATTACAATTAGCTATGAAACAACAATATGTATTATTAAAATCAATTTCATCATTAACATCATCAACATCATTAGTTTTTGTTTGGGTACGATCAAATAATCGTGAACAAACTATTGAAGATAATTTAATAGCGGGAGAAATTGAAAAACGTTTAATACGTTATGGTGGACAAATTCACATACGTTCAAGAGGTTTATCATCATCACGTTCTTCTCAACCATTAAATAAACTATCATCAGGAGTACGTCTATCACCAACAACACCTTCTTCATCGAATACAAATGCTTCCAATAATAATAGTTCGAATGGACCTGGATCAAATTTAAGTTTGAATATTTAATAAAAAGAAAAACGATTCTTTTCTGTTTCGTGTTTTTTTTTCGTTCCTTTCATCCCTTTGGTTTTGTAATAACTAAGCAATACATGTCATGTGATATAATTTAAATTCTTTGAAGAAAAAAAGAAAAACAAAAAGATATATTCAATTATATTATTTCATTTAAAGAATAATCAAATTCAAGCAATGTATTTATTTTTTTAGTATTGATAATAAATATGCTAATCTCGAACGAAAAAAATAAGTTTCAATTCATAGATTCGCGAAAATCAACTAATGAATTATAAATTGTTTGCGTTCTTGCATATCCGCACTTCACTGATCGGTCCAAACATTAGATAAAGATATGGAAGGAATTTCTTTTATAAGGGTTGATCGAGGTCGAGGAACTCGAATCTGTTGTTAGCTTTGTTAAATAGTTTACTGGTCGCGAAGACCTATCGATTCTAAGAGAAAGAGCTGAGCGTTACTTATATATTTCCATGTTTACCCTTATCAAAACTATGTGATTGCATGCATTCTTTTATTATAAAAGAATTAAACATCACACAATATCTTTTAAATCCGATTTCTATTATAAGGGAATAAGTAAATATTTATTATAAAAATCATAATCTTGTTTGTAAGAATTTTCTCAATAAAAAATAAATGATCTTTTTTGTTAAAATATGATAATTAAATTTTATAAAGTTTTAATTTATTATTTGAATTCATTGCAATCCATTCATTTTCTATTAAACAAAGATTAATAAATCCATTTGATTTATCAATATATGGTTTTTCTTTGATTTCTCCATTTTCATCAAGTAAAATAATTTGTTTCGGTAAAGAACAATTATTAATAACAATCCATAAACGATCATAAGGTATAATTAAACAATTTCTCATGCCAGGTATACCTTGTCCCAATGAACAACTTCGATTTATTCGATGAAGATTATTTGAATCAAATAAATCAACTCTCCATTCACGATTTTTTTGTTTTATTGTTAAAGCAAGAATATTCCAATCATTAATACGTATAGATTGTGCTAAGAAATCTTTTTTTTGAAGAAAATATTTTTGTGACCATTGTTTTTCAAGATTATGTGGATATAAAATCGAACGACATTCAATTCGATTTGAACATGAATAAAGTAAATAAATTGAATTATTATTTGTTGTTATTGATACAATCCAATCACCACGAGCTAATTCGATATTTTCAATTGTTGATACTTTACATGAACGAGGATCAAATGTATAAAGTGAATAACCAGCCATAAGAAACATATTTAATTTTATTGACCAACATAAATCATAAAAATATATTAATGAATGACTTAAATCAATACGTTTTAGTTCATTATCTTTATTGAATAGAATAAGTGTTGAACATTGATTAATTGATGTTAAAATATAATAAGATGATGATGCTATTGGAAGATCATTTCCATTTAATGAAAATTCTTTTGTTGGTGTATGTTGAAGAACAGTTGTTGGTAATGGTGCATTTAATATTATTTTTCTCAAATCATTATACGAATCAAATGAGATACCATTACGTCTTCTTGATAAAGTAGGTGTAGTTAATATATGATTTGGATTATTAAGATATTCAGATGATATTGATCGAATTGTCGATGCTAACCGACGAGGTAAAGATCGAAGTTTATCTCGACTACGTTTAAAAACATCCATTACAAGTATTTCAAACAATAACAATAAATGATTCGAGTCAAAAACAGGCGCATATATACATATATATATCTGTTTAAACGCGGAATTGAAAGAAAAAAATACTTACATTCTACATATTAACTACAATGATAAGAAATTTTTTTTTCAAATACCAGACTTTTTTCCCACATAAATCTTTTCCAATGCAAAATAAATCATTGATACATTTGACCTTTAAGTATATGTTCATAGTATTATATGAAATATAAAAACCTTGACTAATTTATGTCATTTCCGATTTATGCTATTTATAAAAACATAATGTCATACTTCGGAAACGAATTATCTTATAATTATCGTCAACTGTCATTAGTCGGTAAAAGTAATGTTCTTATATAGAAATAAAATTTTTTATTTACTCTTGAACTTTTATTATATGAAAATTTTAATGAATTACATTTTTATTCGGAAAAAAAATTTTGAAAAAATATAAATTCTGTTATATAGAAGTACAATTACAATCGTAAAAAATGAAATTTATTCGTGTCCATTATCATATAATCGTTTGTATTTCATTAGAGCACCATTGATTTCATCATCCGATGGTTCTTTTAAACTTCGTCTAGAATGAATATTATTATTATTAATTTAGACAAAAAAACATTTCTTTTTTTTACTTAAATAAATGAAATAATGTTTTAACAAAATATGTTTTTGCTACACCATCTTGTCCTTGAGTAAACCCGCTTTCTTCAAATCGAGCAACATTTAATGAAAATAACTTTAGAGAGAAATAGAATAGAATAAATATTAAGAAAATCGAAATTAAATTTACTTCAACAATAAATCCAAGTACAAGTGCTAAGATATAAACATTTGACATGAACCACCAACTAACCAAATATAATTGACTCCATCTTAAGTAGATATATATTTTTCTTCGAGTAGAAAATTTGTAAATATTTACCTTGTAGAAAATTCTCGAAGAGCAGTTAAAAAAACTCCCCAATTATTAACTAACATTACATCATATAAAACTACAACAGTTGACTAAAAAATAAAAATATTCATAAAAAAAACGATGTTCTTTTTTTTTGTATTGTACATCTTACAAAAAAGTCATCAAAATTATTTGCCCAATATTGACTCTGTTGATATGATCCACATGTTGCATTTCTAAATAATTTAAATAATATACATCTTACTCATAATTCATATTCTTACATAATATCAGAGGGTGTCGGTGGTTTGATAACTCCATTGAAGAGCCACATACCTAATACAGCATAACTATAGAACAAGCACTAGGGATAAAAAAAGAAAAAATATTTTTTTTTATTATTAAATAATTTATAAAGAAAGTTTCATACAATAAGAATTCCAATAAATGCTTTTAAATTTCTCATTCCATCACTAATTGTTCCCATAATAATTCCATAATTAGTAAAATGTGGCATGGAACGAATTGTTCGAAAAATAACAAACAAATTAATAATACGTGTTATTGCCCATATTGAACTTGCTGTACCAGCAGCATCACGTACAACTTCACTATATAAACAATTCTTGATTTATTTTATTCAAGAAATAATTTTTATTTACCTTGTTGTAATACTTAATATTCCATAGATTGATAAATGAACTACATGAAGAACCTATTTAACATCGAAATAAACTTTTGAAGTTCTAAAGTAAATATATTTACGAATAAGCTAACTGCTAGAATAGCATCGAATGTATTGAAAACATATTTAAAAAAGACTTTTGGACGAAGTGACCAAAGTTTAAGACTTGATTCAAGAAAATAATAAATAGAAAATGAAAATAAAATATTCTAAAGAAAAATTAAAATTCTTAATAATCATATTCTTTTCTATAGAAAAATTTTTACCGATAAAAAAATATCAATTGTAAAAAATTTCGGATGATATCGAAGAGCACCTTCAACCTAAATATTTCATAGTTAATAAAATTCATATCGTTTTTATTTTCTACATACAACTAAAATAATAAAATTAATTAATCCAATAGCATTGCCAAACCAAGTTAAATATTTCGAAGCACCAATTAATTGGACTAAAGCCCATATTCCTGAATATTCATGATGTACAACCGACTAAAATTATTTTTTTATTATGATTAACTTGTCAAATATAGATTTACCGATTTTTGAACATCAGCATCTAATGATAACATCGCTGTTGCAAACATATCCCAACCAACTTCATTATTTTCTCCAGCATATCGTTTTAATGTCTATAAAAAAAATTTTATTTTAATTATTTGAAAAAACAAAAAAAATCTTACATCAACTAATTCCGTTTTAAGAGGTTCAGGTAAATCTGAACCATTTATAACACGTGTTAATACTAACATTGGAGCTGTTGTTCGAGTTCTAAATATTAATTATCAAACAAAAAATAAAGGATAATAAAAAAAGCCAAACAAACATTCGTTGAGTCAGAAGTGAAGTTGTTGTGTCATCTGTTGTTGTTAATGATGATGATGGGATAACTTGACGTTCAAGTAAAATATCGAAACAAGCACGAACAGCTAAACGACGACGAAATAATGAATTTTGCATTGATGTCTAATTCATAGGACATGAATAGGAAAATAATTTTATAAATAATAATAATAATTTTACTGTAAAGAATTCTTTAAATGTATTCATTTTAATAACAGTAAATAGAGTCATTAAACAATAAAGACCTAAATAAGATCAATAGAATTATTTTTTAAGTAAATATTTAATTTTACCGATTGTAAGAAAAACAGCAAAGTAAATAATATATAATCGATTTTTTGAATATGCCGGTAATGTTACTAAATAATATTGAATATAAATAGAATCAATTAAAGAAATTTTTTACTATCTGGATTATTAGCTGTTGTTAAAAGAACAACTAAATTAAGTAAAGCATCGGGAAAATCAGGAAAATATTTTGTTCCTTCATTAGGTCGTTCACTTGGTGAATCTTTCTATTAAATATTATAGAGATTTTTGATAAAATAAAACTTTTAAAAAAGAAATACTCTCGCTGGTGGAAATAAAATCATTCCAATAACAGAAAAAAAATAAACATGGATTCCAAGAAGAATTGTCACACTTGAAAAATAAATCAATTAAAATAAATAAATAAATGATATAATTAATACCTAAGAATTTGTAAAAAAGATTTTCGTAAACTATTAAATATTTTCTTCATTTCTTGTGATATTACAGCCATATAAAACGGTCGAAGTAAAAATCGAATATTAATTGTCTATGTTAGAAATTTATTTTTTATATAAAAATATAAAAAAGGAATATTATTACTTTTCCTTGACAACCAAATATACAGGAAAAAATAAGATCAACCATTGATATAGTTGTTATAAGAAAATTCGCTATTATCCATGGCTTTTTTCGTGCATTCTTCAATCCAATTAAATAAGTCTTGAAAAAAAGAGCGTATTCATATATATTCAATGAAATAAAACTTATTTTACTCGCATAATTGCATCAATATAAAATACAATAAGACACACGAATTCAGTAAATAATTGTATTCCACATGGTAATGTTAGTCGTGTTCTATCTTGACGTAAATCAGATGTTCGACTAAGTGATGATGGATATTGAATAAATATAAGTAACAATTGACATGATACAATAAATGTTAATAAACGTTGAAATCGTTTTGACCAATACAATCGATAGAGTCTTAAGATATATGGTGGAGATAATTTATGTTCTATTGAACGAAATGAATATGCATCTTCAAGTAAAACTATTGCTTGAACAAGATGCTCTTCAGACCATGATTCACGAATACCACCATGTGGATTATCAATCATTATATCTGACATCTTTACGATAGTTTTATTCAAAATATTATCTACAATTTTATAACCACGTGTATGAGATAGGATTTTCAGATTCGTTTTTTATTTTTGTCAAAAAAAAAAGAAATTCAATCTAATAGAAATGGCAAACCCTCGATAGTAAAATTAATAGAAATAGCAAAAGAAAAAAAGAAATGGACGGAAATCAGTTCTTCATACTAATTTGATTGTGTTAAGCTGTCTTTTGTTTTGTTGGTTTCTTACAAAAAGATAAAACTGCTGTAAGTACAAGAATTAATTGAAATAAACAAAATACAAGTTGAGTACAACCAAGAACAAATTCAAGTTTTAATACAAGCCATTGCCATATTGTCCAATAAAGAAATGTAACTATTGATATTAATGTCACAACAAATCCAATGAAGATATAAAATAAATTTTCAGTAAGATTTGCATAGATAATTAATTCCAATCGAATATATTCTAATGTTAATGTAAGACATAATGCAAAGATTTCAAAACCATAAATTGTCCAGTCTAATGGCCAACCAACAAGACCTTTCCAGACAAATATTAAAATTTCAGCGACAAACCACTAAACAACAATGAATTTATATTTATTCAATTATTTTTTAATATGAAATTACTAGAAAAACAATCGGTCGATGAATATGACATAATGATTGTAATGGAATTGAAGATCGAACAACTGATTTTTCATCAGTAACACGTGTATCAATCATCTTCGGTTGACTCATTTTCTATCTGAAACTAGCAATAAAAAAGAAAATAATAGAAAAAGAAGTTTATTGATCATTTAATTCTTCAAGTTTTTTCTCAAGTTCATCTTTTCTTTTCATTTTTACAATTTGATCTTTATCTAAACTTGATGCATTTTCTTCATAACGTTTTTCTAACGCTATAATTTCTTTTAATAATTTTTGTGTCTTTTTTATTTCTTTTGCTTTATCATCTTCAGGTGTTGTTCGTGTTGTTAATTTAGCCATTTGATTTCTCATTTGTTTTTCTTCTTGAGCTAATTTTTTAGCACGTGCTGCTTTTTCTCCATCAGTTAAAACCATTCCGGGAATTAAATTGCCATTTTCAATACGTTTTTTTGTTTCCATTTGTGCTTGTTGACCCATAGATTGATAGACAGGCATTTCTTCTTGTGGAACATAATCTGCACGTACACGAATGGGTTTTCTCCATGTTCCATCAGGTCGTTGTGAACCAGGAATAAATGTTTCACCAGTCTTTGGATCACGAACTATATTTTTACGTTCATAGGCTGCACCACGTGCACTCATTTTTTCTCCTGAATTTGAAGGCGATGCCGACATCTAAAAAATTCAAACATAAGAAATATATCTGATGTTTGTATTTCTTTCTTTAATCTTTTAATATAAAAAACACACAAAACAATTGAAATATACAAAACAAGAAAAAAAACGAGAAGGCAAATATACGGGGTTTGTTTTTATATCTATATTGACACTGTTATGAAAGAAAGAAATTTAATTTGTTGATAATCGAGAAGAAGAAGAAGAAGTTTTTAATGATGGGGATGAATGAAATGTATCAAGAACTTGATTACGAAGTTGTTCAACAACATGACAAAATTTAACAGCTGGACCTAATTTAAATTCTAACAAATCTTGTACAGTATTTAAATCATCAAGAAGAAGTAGAGCTGAACCATCGATTTCCTTTTAATAAAAACAAAAAAATTAAATAAAATAAAAATAAAAAAAGAAGTTTATTTTACTTGTTCTTTAATTGTTTTTAATGCAAATGAACATCCAGATTCATTTAAATACCAACAAACATCATTGACATTCCATGTTATTGGATTACGTGGATCAATAGGTGGTGGTATTGGATAGGGTATTGATCGAATAGATGATGGTTGTTGAATTTCAGTTTTCGGTGTTTGAGATTTCGTATATAGACGTCGTTTTTTCTTTGTATTATTAGGTGATGATGGAGAATTATCATATGAATTAAGAACATCTAATGTTAATGGTGAAGATAACGGACGTTTTTTCTTTGATACACGCAAACGTTTTGATTCTTAAAAAAAACGAAGTCAAATTTTTAGAAAAAAATTAATACTCTTTTAAAAACCTTTAATTGGAGCATTTGTTGATGATGATGAAGATGACGCTTCTGATATTAAATGATTAGTTTCAATTGGTTCTTGTTCATTATTTATTACTTCTGGTTTTTTATTTGTTCTTGTTATTTTATGTGTTTTTCGTTCGATATGAAAACGAAATCCACGTGTTTGTCGATCACTTCCTGGATATGATACTGGGACAGTAGTAATTGGTAATACATCATTTGTATTATCAATTTCAGTTAATGGTAATTGTTCAATAGTAGGACTTGGCACATTTGTGGATATTGTTTTACTTTTTAAATGACATAATAAGGATTTTTGTTTACGATATCGATTTTGTGCGACACGTAATTGAGTACGTTTATGTTTTGAATGAGTTGAAAAAGCTATTTAGAAAAAAGAAAATATTTAAATTAAAATTAATTTTTTCTAAAACATACTAAAAGTATTTGATAATATATGACATTTATCTGGACAATGATTATCAATATGTTTTATACTAAGAAGATTTGGACAAGCTTCTAATTGTGTACATATATGACGAAGATAATGATAGACAGAACAAGGTTCAATTGGTATTGATATAGGACGAATTAATTTTGAAGATTTCTTAGCTGATTTTATATTTTCAGTTTTAAGAGTTGAATTTATTTGATGATCTAATCGACGTAATGCACGATGAGCATTTGTTGATAATATTGATAGAAGATGATGAAGCATATCAATGAGAACATGACGATAAGGTCCTGGACCAAATTTTGAAGGTAGACGAGCAAGACGAGATGAGCAAATATGTGGACCAGAAAAACATCGAATATTAACATAGATTGTTAATAGATATACTTCATTTAAATATACACGAGGAATTTTTGGATAATGAGTGACTGATGAAAATAATTCATATCGATCTTGTTCATAGGTTTTTATTTTCATTTTATATTCAATTGGATTTATTAATTGAAATCCATTAAATTTAGCCCATCCAACTGGAAAAACATCTAATGAATTAATTGGTAAAACATGATAATATAAATGTTCATCATCATTTAATAAATTTGTATCATCAATTCTTAACCACATAAAATGATCAATAATATGAATAAGTGTTACAGAAAAAACTAAATCTTTATTATTCAATGTATAAATCATTTCCATTTTCATTCCAGGTTCAACACGAATATTTCCTGAGACATTTAAAGTTATTAAATTAAAACATCGTTCAGGTGCTAAATCACTAATACCATTTTTTTCTGTATAAACATTCCAATAATCTTCTGATTGACGAATAGATTTCCCATTCATTAATGCAAGTTTATGTTCAGCTGCCCAATGTGGTGGTAATATATGTGGATCAGTTGAATAGGAAACAAATGATAATTCATTTTCATTATCATTATCAATAATAATATCAAAATAATATTCATTATGAATATGACCTATACGTCCAATATAAACATTTTGTCGTTTACCATCAAATATTTCTAATTTCATTCCTTCAGTAAAACGATGTTTGAGTATTTCTTGTTGTTCTTTAAATAAATTTGGTGGAAAAAATTGAGTTTTTGATTGTGTTAAACACATTTCAATTATTAATTGTTTATCAATCGGTACTTGTAAACATGTTGGAATATCATATGAATAAATTAATGAATTATTTGAAGTCCAACCAATAGGATGAACACGATAATCAAGATAAAATAGATGAATATCACAATCTTCTTGTTCATTATCTATTGTTTTAGTAATATATCGAAGATGTAAACGCCCACCTTGATTATTAATTATTCGTACAAACCATAAAGTCCATGGACGATTAATATCTTGCAATTCAAGTATCATACCGGTTTTCAATTGTTCAACAGGTGTTAAACCAATTTCCTAAATAGAGACATTTCAATATTAAATGATAAAATAAATTGTTTTCATCTTACTTTATCAAATAAATAAGCAGGCGGTGTTTCATAACTATCTTCATTTTCTCCTTTAATAATTATCATCGATTGTTTATCACTTCCATTCGAAGTATGATTATTATTATTGTTTAATGCTGCTTGTTGAATAGCTCGTCTCGTTACAATTGGTGGTGGTAACATTAATTTACTATTTTCTTTACACCAAC
>CAJNOI010000439.1:0-22157 GCA_905250115.1 Adineta steineri | reverse complement strand
GCCAAATCAGGATGCGTTGGAGGAAGAGATTGTTTCGTGATTTCTAGGCCTTTCTCGTAGTACTCGAGTGCTTTGGAGTACTCTCCCATGTCCGAATATACTCCACCGATGTTGCTGTAACTGGTAGCCAAATTGGGATGCGTTGGAGGGAGAGATTTCTCATAGATCTTGTGTGCTTTCTCATAGTACTCGAGTGCTATGGGGTACTCTCCCATGTCCGAATACACTCTCCCGAGTTGATGATTTAAAAATGAAAACTGAGACAAATCGTCGTCAGATGTATTCTGGAGTAGCCGTTGATATAGAGCTTCAGCTTTCACTGGATCACCAGATCGAATCAGTAACTTGCCTAGTCGGTGCCATCCAGTGCTGCCGGAAATGTCTGCCCTGATGGTCTGAATAAGATTGGTAAGCTGTTCGTCGTTGTTTGGGATGAGCATCAGTTCTATCTCAAATAGCGTATGGCTGCTTTGAGGTTGTTTCACAGTACTGATACGAAAGATAGAATTTGTAGAAAAAAGAATTTCTTCTTCTTGCGCGGCATAGAAACCTTCGTCGCCAATGATGACAAATGGCGACGAAGGAATGGATGGATTGATCGTTAGCTTGAAAAGAACAGCGACGTGATCTGGTTTCTTAAGAGCTGTTTGAGCAAAGCGCAACGAAGTGTCACGATTCTTGCTGGTGGAAAGAAAATTATTGAAGGACAAAAGACCGCCAGGAGAGGCGTGCAACTTCGCGAAGTCCGTTTTCAGTAAGCCTTGACCACGATAGACAATAAAATTGTCTGTGAATAAATGTCGCTGTTCTACGTGAAGTTGTTCGATGCGACGATGAAGACCTTGAATGAAAAATCCCATCATAACGATCGTACTTGTATCGAATGTGCGCAAAGCTCGGTTGAGTAGATGATAGATAAAACATTCTCGAGTGTACCACCAGATAGCAGTGTGCTTATAATATTCGCTTTCAAATTCATCGATGATATTTAATTCCTCGCCATTCTCTGGATAAAGTGCACGACATTCATTTGCCAGTTTACTGATCTCATCGTTGTCGTAATCAATTTCTAGAATGCACTCTCTGAACAATGTAGTGTACATGAATGTAGGTTCCAGTTCATCCGAATTTCGAGCATTTGTGATGGAAACTGATGTTGAATCTCGATCGCATAGGCGTGTATGTTGTTGCAGGAGTTCGCAGAGAGTTCGTATATCGGTAAAAACGCCCCTTACCTTCGTCCAGTTTTTAGTCCATTTTTCATGTTTAGATATCTCGCCACAAAATATGTAAATGGAGTCAATTTGCGACATATGGTGAATGCGCGGCACAATATTAATCCCAAGAGATCCAGAGATGATTATGAAAATATTCTCGTCTTGATGCTCGCTGATAAAATTGACACATTCATCGGCATGCGTGTATGTTTCAATTGTATTGACGATTCGTCGTAATCTTGCCAGAGAACGTTCGCGGTCGTCATCCTTTTCATCAATCAAAGAGTCAAGCCAAATGAGACGAAAATTTTGAACAGTTTGCATCCGCACTGGCCTTGGTGGCACTTGTCTTATCAATGTTTGTTCGGTCCCTGAAGAAATAGAGCAACACGTATCAGTGATAAGTGACACGCCGTAAGCACCGCTTAGCACTCAACTAACCGTAGCCTATTATGATCATTTAATCAATGCATTCTTACGATGACTATACAGCAAGTGCGAATTCTACCTGATAAAACAACTTGGAGAATTTATGTGAAGATTGTGCGCTTTTATTCTAATAGATGGTTGTGGGCGAAGAGCGCTGCACTTATTGGCTTCCATTCACACCCACACCTATATTGACTTCTTGGTATGCTATTTTTTTACGTAGTTTTTTCCTATAATGGAGTTTATGTAACTTCAAATAATCAAAATACAAAAACTTTCAGCTGTAAAAAGGTTTTTGGGAGCGTACAGTTTTTGCCTTTTTCTTTCTCGCAGATTCATTCTAGAAAAATATAGCTGAGACAGAGATCGTAATCTACACTATACTCTTTTACATGGAAAAATGTTTGGTTAGTTTTAAGAACGATGGCGTCGGATATGGGTGCCGACCACTTCCTTTTCATATCCACACTCTAAACAATGCCTGCCACTCACACTCTTATCATTAGAACCAGTATGTCTACCAGAGTTTTGCAACGCGAATCCCAAAACAAAAACCTAGATACAACTTTGTTCAACCTATACTCAAGTTTGTATAGTAACTCCCGACAGCCTGCATCTTAACGTACAACTATAATCATTCTTTTTTCATACCCTCATGAGAAGTAGTCGATGATAAATTCTTGATTTTATTTTCAGATGCATGGCTAATCGACTGTTCAGCTGCTGCAGAGTGTTGAGTTGATCCTGTTTTTGCCTGCTTTGATGACGAGGGCTTCGTGGCACTGCTCCCTTTTGAAGTTGCGATCACTTTTTCGTGCTTCTTTTTATTAGTACTGCTACTTGTTGTTGCGTGCTTTAATGACGGCAATGGCGAGCGCTTCGTGGCAGTGCTCCCTTTTGAAGCTGCTACCACTTTTTCGCCCTTCTTATTAGCACTGCTGCTTGTTGCTGCTTGCTTTGACGACGATGACGACAAGAGCTTCGTGGGACTGTTCCCTTTTGAAGCTACTAGCGCTTTTACGCCCTTCTTCTCATTCGTACTACTGCTTGTTGTCGCAAGGTTCTTTTTGTCCATACTGCGTGTTGTAGTCGCTATTTCATAATATGAAAAGAATGCATATTACCTGATGAAAGAAAATGCGCAACTATTTCTATGTAAGTTTTAGTCTTTTAATTTTCCAACTTATCTCTTCCTGTTTTTTTTGTTGTCAATGCTAAGCTTCGTGTTATTTTTCTTCGAATTATTCTGAAGTGTAACAAATTAGGACAGCACAAAATTTTTTTCCACCAGGGTGCACGCGTTGGTGTTGGTGTGGATGCAGGTGTGCGTGTGTGGTGCGGATGCGGATTCATCTCTGATTCACTCACACTCACACTTACTCCACACTTACACCTACCCGACTACTAGAGTATAATATTTGTAATCCTTTGAACGCTATTTGTTTGAAGAAGACACCTATAACTTTTATCGAGCTATCTTCTAGTAGTACTTGTGATATTTCAACGATCATCTGAAGGTCGTACCTATAAGTCTTCTCAGTTGCATCTAGACGTCACGTTGTAGGTTATTATAATGTCCCAGATTCTTGCTGTATGTGTCTCCGATAGCATACAACAAATATTTTTTTCGCTTGGATTTAGTACAGTCTTATGCTTCAGTCTTAACTAAATCGGATAGTATAAGAGAACTGTCTCGAGTACCATGTAACTTTTTATATACTTTCATCTGCATTTTATCTGTTGGATAGAAATTGATCATACCTGATAGAGTTAGTGCGGGAAAGTCCTATTATATTTTCTATTAAGTTAGTTCTTGATTTTGCTAAATAAATATCATGTCGCAGCGGTCTTAAAAGATAAGTCTTTAGTTGGTGATAGGCATAATCAAGATTTAATGAATGAGAAAAATAACATGCACGAGAGAAAGAAGAAATAATACTTTCCGTATAGTATAGTGGTTAAGAGCGTCTACATGCCACTCAATGATTCACTGATTCGACCGTTCGAGTATTTCACTTTTCACATATTTAATGAAGTAGTCAAATATTCATCTGTTCAACCTTTCTGTTACAGTTTCACTCAAAGGTAACTTTAACCATCGAAGTACTCGGTTATTTAACTTTTCGACTTTTCTATTGATCACATTTGCAAAGTTTTAGTGTGATTATTAGAATTTGAAACTAATATAATAGTCTGAAAAATTTTAGTTGTGGTTGTTTATTATGGTTATGAAATTATTCGTTTCACAGTCACGTTACGAGATGTAGTCAAGAGATTATTGTCTTCGGACTCCTTCTTGCGCTAAATTCTAACCTTCACAAGGTACCTAATGTGGTATAATAGATTAATCCTTTTAAACTGATGCTATAAGATCTATGAAGATGAGACTGTTTTGCTCACCCTTAGTATCACGACTAGTCGAAAACTCTACTGAATCGATAAGTACTCAAATTCATCTTTGGTCTTTACATCTATCCACCGAAAGACAAAAAAATAACACGACAATTACTACTTACTACTGAGTTATGAAATAATTTTCTTGTCTTTGTACGAGAGTGACAATAATTTTTCTGAAAAAGAAAATGTAACAATGAGAGGGAAAAATATTTCCCCTAATATTGAGACTATAAGAATGATGATAGACAACTTTTTTCCGGGAAAGAGTGTGAGGAAGAGAACAAATAAATTTTTTTCTGAAAAACACTGTAACAATAAGAGCAAAATATATTCCTTCTGATATCAAGAATATAAGAACGATGATAGACAAGTTTTGTTTTGTGTAAAAGGTTGAACTAAAAAAAATACGCTTTTTTTAGAAAAGAGAGCAAGAAAAAGACGTCTGCTAGTGAGAATGCATGAATGTTGACAAACAGGAGTCTTTTCTCCCAAAGAGTCTGTGAGGATGGAAATAAATAATTTTTTTTTCTGAATGGAGAATGCAGAAATGAGTAAAAAAAAATCTTCCAACAAGGAGAATATAATTATACTGGTGGATAATTTTTTCTCCGGGAAAAAGTGTAACAACACAAACAAAAAACAGTTTTTTCAGGAGGTAGAATGTAAGAACGAGAGTAGGTTGTGTTCACAGAAAAGACCTGCCTGTTTTGCTCATTGCTTACATCGAAAAACACAAGGAATTCTTGCAGGATCTTTGTCAAATTCTCAAGGATACAGAACGGAGATACTAACGAGGTGTCATAGGAAATACGACTTATTTTTTAGATTGATTAGACGTTTCACGTCATACACATTTTGACATTGCCATTAAAAGCTGGATAGAAGACAGTTTAATTTGAAGCGCAATTTGCGTGATTGATTGTGTTACGATAGCTAGGATGTTCATGCAGATGATTTCAACTTATAAGAAATTAAAGACTTGAGATTGGTTAGGTCATTTCTCTATGTTAGATGAGCCGCTTTTTTTGCGTATATGGTCGGTTCTTATGATTCTGTCATATTCAGATAGATCTTAAAAAACTACAAATACGACGTTCAGATAGGCTTTGAAAAACTAAGGGTACTACATCTAGATAGATGGGTGTGGGCGAATACTAGAATATATTACACTCATACGCAAGTATAGTACTGAGTATCCGACCGCTGATTCTTATTTTTTCTTTCCTAATGATATTTGTGAATTATGCACTTGATTAGATTTCTGATTTCTACTTTTCTACTCGTTTTTATAGATCAGTCTTAGCCAAATCAGGAACTAGAAATTTAGTCATAACTGGTAACAGTTTAAATTTTGCCACGTCCTCATTGTAAGAGACATCTTAAATTGAACGTCTGATAATTTCTTTCATCATTCATTTTGTTTGTGATTTATTGGTAAAAAGAAAGGTCGATCCAAATGATGATTGAAAGATACGTGAATTACAATGCTATTGTATTTTTGTACAGAAAAGTATTGAAAATTATTTGATATTTAGTTCATCTATGACATACATTATCTGAATGTTATGATCGATAGTAGTAAATTTTTCTATAATATATTCGTATTCTACTGACTCAAAATTATAGCCAATATTTAGTAAAACACTTCTTATCAATATCCATTACTATAGATCGAATAATTGATTTTGTTTAGGAAAAAGATTATACACGATTTTGAGACTAATTACATATTTAACAAATGACAAGAGTCGGAACTGTTTCATTGAACTATAACTATGTATTCGTTTTAAGAATACATCTTAATTATTACTGATAACAAATACAAGAAATTAGCTTAAAATAGTTTCATAGTTTAAATTATAGTTTTTTAAATATTCCTTTTGATTATATATGAGTTTGTCTTAAAAAAATCATAGTTATTTGAAGATTTTTATTTCAATCTTTTAAAAAACATTGACGAGACCGAGATAGTCAGATTGATTATTCAATTCAAAGTTTATACAAACATGTCTATAATATCTATAGAGTTATTGCAATATCATACAAGACAGAGAACAATAAACTGAACATTAATTAAAGCTGCAAGATTAAGCATTATACAAGATATTAAAAGGTATGATCGTCTTGTAAATCACTGAGTTCAAGAACAGTCGTTTCACTTTGATCATATATGTCACTAAATGGATGTGAAACACCGCTAAGGAGGCCGCTAATCGCTGATCTTTTTATCCACACACCAATAATGACAACTATAATCAACGCAGCCGGTATTCCAGTAGCCAAAGCAATAATCAGTGTCCTTTTGGACGGATCTTTCTTTGTTGTATTTTCTAATGAATCTGTTGTAGTTGATTGTGTTACATTTGATGTGGAATTGGTAATCATCGTAGTAGGTGATGGTTGATTCGTCATAACTGTTGTTGTAGTTGTGAGCATCGTGGTAGTCGTGGTCATGGAAGCCGACGTTGTTGAAGTTGTGCTCGTTGCTGTTATTGTTGTTGTTGTTTGTGTAGAAGTAGATGTTGTGGCAATAGTAGTGGTGACTACAGTAGTAGGTGTTGATGTAGTAGTACTGGTACTAATAGTTGTTGAGGCAGTAGTTGTTGTAGTAGTTGCGGCAGTAGTAGTAGTAATTACAGTAGTAGTTGTAGTTGTAGTTGTTGAAGTAGTGGTAGTTGTCGTTGTTGAAGTAGTAGTACTGGCACTGGTAGTTGTTGAAGTAGTAGTACTGGCACTGGTAGTTGTTGAAGTAGTAGTACTGGCACTGGTAGTTGTTAAGGCAGTAGTAGTTGTTGAGATAGTACCGGTACTGATACTGGTAATTGTGGTAGTTGTTGAGGCAGTAGTTGTTGTAGTAGTTGCGGCAATAGTAGTAGTAATTACAGTAAAAGTTGTAGTTGTTGAAGTAGTCGTAGTTGTAGTTGTTGAAGTAGTCGTAGTTGTAGCTGTTGAAGTAGTAGTACTGTCACTGGTAGTTGTTGTAGTAGCAGATGTAGTTGTTAAGGCAGTAGTAGTTGTTGAAGTAGTACTGGTATTGATACTGGTAATTGTGGTAGTTGTTGAGGCAGTAGTTGTTGTAGTGGTTGAGGTAATAGTAGTTGTAGTTGCTGAAGTAGTAGAAGTTGTAGTTGATGACGTAGTAGTAGTTATGGTAGCAGTTGCAGTAGTAGTGATGGGCTCCTAAAATAAAAAGCGATGGGCATGAAATCAAATTTGATTAATTACTATTATTATGTCTATGTGAAATATTAATTCGGCAGAGATTGTTTTGGATGATCTTCTTCACACTATCTAACACAAGAATATGCCGTACCTATTTATACTGTTAGAGCACAATCTAGTATAAGATATTATAAAATATTATGAAAACAAGATTGACAACTAAGTATACACGATACTCACACAGTTATTTCACACATTATTTTGAATAAAACAAATAATTAATTTATGACTGTTTCATGATACTGCCTACAGAGTCTTTCGGTAGCAATCATATATATATATATATAAATGTTTTATAATAACAAGGTAATAAGAATTTTTATATAAATTCAAAATCTTTATAAGTTTCTATTATAAGTAGTATTTCTACATCAGTCTTCTTCGACAAGACTTCTCATATTTTGGAGTTCAACTCGAAACTACATAATATCCGCTACTAACGCGTATATCCTCATATATATTCCTATCAAAATAACTAAAGTGTTATATTACTGTTGATATACTTGTTATTCCAATTGTTGTCAAATCCATCGAAGCGATCTAAAGATTCATAGATTCCAAGTTTTCACTCCTGTTCAAAAGGTTAGATATTACCATTGATGATGATGACTCCGTAACTGTTGTATCAGTTGTCTGTGCAGTTGATATAGTTTCGGTACTATTACTGTGATGGTAAATGAGATCAAACATTAATAAAAGTAAAAATATGCTTTTGATCTCACTTTGTTGTTATATCCGGCTCAGTCATTGTTGTTATTGAAGTTGTTGTTCCCACTGAAATTGTTGGTGTGCTTTGAGTAGTAGGTTTAGTAGCTAAAACAAAATTTAACTTATATAAATTCATTCTTTAATATCTTCAAACATACGACAATTGTCTTGATGTACTGATATCTCATCAATAGCAATTATAGTAGAAGAACTAGGTGGTCCAAATGTTTTCTCAAAATCAAAGTAGATCTAAACAGTAGCAAACAACAAATATTACACATAAAAAACAATCTATCAGCTAAACATCCTACTTTATCACCAGCTTTTGAAGTATGAAATGATACTTGACGCTTTATCCATCCATTGTATGGACTACGTGTTACAGTATCAATTGTTTCACTATTGTCTTCTGCTTCTTCTTTGCGTACTGTGATGCTTAGGTCTGTTCCTGTTATTTTAGGTAAATAATAATAGTAGATGAGACATTGTTCACCGATACCAGGTGTACCACCTGAAGCAGTATTCAGAGTGAAACTAACTTTGCTTACTGCTGCAAAACCAAAATATCCAAATTTGCCTAAAATACAGTAAAATCATATAGCTTTGAATGTTTTTATAATCTTACCAGCAGAACATTTTGAGGTTGAATCTGTTGATGTTTGACAATAACCCTCATTACAAAAGTACATATCCCAAGTAAAAGAATTGAGTTTATAAGGTAGATTACATGATTGACCATTAGTTGTTGGTTTAGCTAGAAGGTGAGAAAATAAATGTTTGTGAAAGAGATACTAAGTAATTAATCATACGACTGGATGTGACATCAGAAAGAGGTGCAGTAGGTGGTTGTTCACCAGCATTTCCTATTTCCTCACTAATACTCAATCCAAACAATCCTTCTTGCTTAAGACATGAAGTTGTTATTGTATTAGTGTCAAAGTTACATTGGTACAATATTTGTGCATTAGTTATTATTAAACAGGTAGACACTAAATAAAATAAATGAATCGAAATATATAGCAAAGATGTTACTGAAAATCTTACCGAAAAACAGAACATCTATCATATATTTCATTTTTTTATATTTTTAGTAGATATGTGAATATTATTACACTTGCGTTACAGTCCTCTATACTACTAAATTCGTAATATGATAACGGATGTATGTTATCTCTCGTTTAAGAAGATGGGTCAATTCTGTTTAAGGGTCTTAAAACACGAAAGAAAGTTACGTGCATTTGTTGATATAGATAGTTGTTATTTTTATTATTGTGTTGTCAGTTACATTTATTTATGATGTTTTTTGCTTTTCGTTATTTAAATTAAGATCAATGCTGAGTAAAATCAATGCATTGATTATAAGGATAATAAAACATTGAAAGCTCTTAGTTTCTTATTGTTGTGTAAGAATTACAGATATATGATATAAAAAGAGATGAGTATAACAAAGAAAACAATGATGTTGTGACAAGATATAAGACTGAATCAAGCACGATCATAGAAGTTTTACTAGCAGGAATGATATCATGTGCGTTTTTTATTGTTATAAAACTTGATAAAGGAGAAAGAAACATTGAAGATAGTGATGACGATGATGATGATGATGTGTTATGTGAAGTTTTCATGATTGTCGATGTTTTAGAGAACTCGCGTGTTATTATTATAAGTGAGGTCGTAGTTAATAACTGCAGTGCAGTGATTATTTCAGTTGTTGAAATTGTTTAGAAAATATTGATATAGGTGAGAGAAGTTGATTGTTGTTGTGTAGTATCACTTTATGGAATAAAGACATTAAATTCAAACGATATGATTAAGTGTCTAGAAAGAGCCAGGAAACATTTGCTTACATCGTTAATAGGAAATTTGTTATTTTTTTAGACTATTTTATCTGTTGATATCATAACTACATTTTAGTTCGATAATTGACATAAAAAAATGTAACACATAAAAACCTAAACTGTATCGTAGATGATTTATTGTCATACGATATAGTTAAAATGAGAATAAGTTGGAACGAAACTATGAACATATGTGAAACAGTCAGCAATCTTGATACTACCTATAAGTTGTATCATTAGTAGATAGTATTGATGAAATCTATTTGGAAATTATTAGAAGATACTGTTTTAAAACTTATAGTACTAGCTTGATAATAGTTGAGATTAATATTTATATAACATAAGTTCAATGCAAAATGAATATAGGTAAGTCTTCGATAATCGTTGTTAGTAATAAAAATTATTATTAACTGAAAAGGTCTTGAAGTGCTAGCAACAGTTCTTATTGACGATTGAACAATTGCTATGTACGACTATTAGAAGATTTATTTGAAATAAAAATTTAAGAAAGTTAATAAATAACTATGAAAGAGTTCTTGCAAAAGTATAACTTATCTTTTAATGCACATTTAATTATAGTCAACGCATGTATTTTGGTTGGGATATATAGCTAATAGCATCAATGTTGATGAATTCTTTATAAATAATTGAATATATTAGATGAAGAAAAAGATTCATAATAATACAAAATAGTAATCATATAGTATTTTCACTCATCGATTGATATGAAACAGTTATCAGTTAATGTATCATTACTGTTGTAATTTTATATTATTACTATAGAAGAAAAACTTTCTTTTTTTTCTTTGATGATTCATCGTAGTAAAGGTTGTCAGGCATATTTATCAGTACGAAATTATTGTGTATTTACAATAATCTCTGTTTCGCTAACTTTATTTAATGCGTATTCAGTCGCTATTGAAATTTGAACATGACTAACACCGAAAACTCTTCATCTACTGACGAATCGTCGATATCAAAAAAGAAGAAATTATTTTGTGTAACTCGCTATTCATTAGGAAAAACTTTATCGAAAGAATTGTTTATTGAACATGAATTTGCTGATGATGAAACTCGACATCGTCTCATTGAATTACGTACATCCATACAAAATGAAAACAAACATTATTTATTATTAGCATCAGTAGCTTTCATTCTTAATCCACCGATCGGTTATGAGAACTTTTTTCTTATAGTTTTATAAAATTTTATATCTGTTCAGGTTTGATTGCATGTATTTTGGTTTACATGGCTAAAAGACAATCAAAATATATGTTAACAAATTATGAAAATGTTGTTTATGAACGAATTGCTGCTCGATATGCATTCATTTCTTATATTCTAAGTAAAAATATTTTTACTTCATATTAAAAAAAGTTATCATTTCGAATCAATATTGTTATAGGTATATTTTCAATAGGGGTTACAATCAGTATAATTACTATTGTATTACTCTATTTTTTTGTACGTGATCTCAAAATTGTCAATCGAAATGCTTTAAGTAATATTCATTATGAAGATATACTATCATTGAATAATACTGACATTATAAATAATCAGCATGAAGAACAAGATAATATCTCTTTCGAAGAATATCAAATAGAATAAAAAAACAATAGATAATTGAGCTCTTGAATGGCTAATATTAAATCGTTAATATTATTTTATTATTTGATACTTACTTGAAAAATTCATAATTACATAGTTTAATATTATAAAATATTTCAATTAAAGTATTCATATTTCGATGAATATGGTCTATAATAATTTCTTTAATTCTCTATTAAATACTTTTTTGTCTGATATTTGTAGTTAATTGCATTGATTATAATAGTTATTTCCGTCTTCTACGATGCATTTTTTCTCTAAGAAACTAAACAAAAAATTTTCTCAAAATACGATTGAACTAGTAAGACTTTCAAGAATATAAATTAATAATTTCAATATGTGTTGTTATCTTATAAAAGATAGTAAAGGAGACTTATTAAGAAGTGTCTGGATTATTATTTTATTAGTTCTTGTGTTTCTTTATGATATAATACAAGCTTCTGATAGAATTTGTTCAGCAGACTGTTGACGACGTTGTAAATTATATTCATATTCGAGATATTGCATAGGTTCATAATAATTTTTTTGCATCCATGATTGCTTGTAAGTCATAATTTTTTTAACATCTCGTCTTTGTCCAGCAATATGTACTGAACTCACAGTCATTAGTTGATGCCGAACTTGAGTTATTTTATAAAACGCATTACCCGATCCATATCCACACATGTCATCATTTTCAAAAAAATTCGATCTTCAAATTCATCAGGACTCAAAGCTTTGCATAAAAGAAATACACGCCGCCGTTGATATGGTGTAAGCCATCGATAATTTTCATAATCTGTATATTGTTCCATATCATCGTCATCATATTCAATAACTATACAAACACAGTTAAGATAATACATACATTTAGCTATATTATCATCGGGTACTGATGTCCGTCCTCCAATTCGATTAACATTAACACCACCATTAAATTCAAAGTAGCGAGCCATCAGTCGGAATTACTTGGAAATAAAACTTTTAATTCTGTAACTAAATACAGCTTTTATAATTGCTCTTATCAAATAATGACCAAAAATATTTTTTTTCTTCCTAGATAATAATCATAAAACAATTTTGTTTCTCATAAAACTTAATATCATGCTATTATGAAACAAAAACTGTTGTTGAATAATATAACAATTATTCCAACTATCGATTCTTCTTCCTATAGGTGTTGTTTTTAAAAAAAAAGGAATTTCATATATCGGATGTTCTTAAAATGTAAAATAAAACTAAATATCAGCAGCTGTTGTTTATTTCGTTATCATAAGTCTGTAATATTCAAATGTTTGTTAATCTTTCAATAATTTCATTTCATCTACTAACTTGTATCAATAGAAAATAAATATAAACTCAAGGATGAAAATACTAATTGTACACATTTTATATTAGTTAATCTAGGTTAATTTTCTCTTTCTTTCTTTTCATACAAATGTATATAAAGAATTTTACGAAGCCTTAATTGATAAATTAATAACAGACGGAGTGACTTGTTAAGATTGGCACTAATATTAATTATGAATAATTTATATCAATTTTATCTCGAATGAAGGAAAAAAGTAATTCTCTTAATTTTCAGAACAGCCGAAGAAAAAGAAAAAATGATTCATTCTATAATTATTTCCAATGTAATCAACTATATAGATGAAAAATTTCGATGTTCAATTATATTGTATATATTATATTTGTGTTTATTATTTATTTTATTTTTTTCGCATAAATTTACAATAAAAATAAAATTCAACTGAAACAATGTGAATGGGAAATAATATTGTAGATAGAATTCTGTGTACGTCGAAATAAAATAATATAAAAATCAGTAAAATAGAATATGAAATTTACAACAACGAGAAGAAAAACAATAACAATAATTTTAATTATTATTAACGTTTTGAATACAATAAATAGATAAATCAAAAGACCGGTGAACAAGGAAGGAATGAATTTATATTTTCACTGTAGTATTATATGGACGGCGACTAAATCTTGTCTATAAATTATTATTATTATCGATTATTCACGGGTGTTAGATTTCCAGAAGCTGAATCATTACGTGATGATGATGATGATGATGACGTTGGTGTTGGAGTATTATTTGCTGGTGTAAGAAATCTTGTATACATCATTTGAGCAATACGATTTACTTCATTTATATCTGGACGCTGTTCAGGATCTAATACAAGACATTTTGATACAAGAAGACGAAGCTATAAAATAAATGAATTAATGAAGTATATATAAACATTTATTTCCATACTTCAGATGAATAGAAATTAGTTGGTAATGGTGTGTAATCAAGTGCTTCAATTTTTTGACGTAATAATATGAGATTCAAATTTTCACCATAAAATGGAGAACGAAGAGCTGCCATCTAAATAAAAACACGATTTTATAATAGTTTTTGAATTAAAAATTTTACTTCATATAAAATACAACCAAGAGACCATATATCAGATCGAAAATCATAACCAAGATCATGTTCATGAATACGTTCAGGTGACATATAATATCTATTATGTTTTATATTTATTTATTCTTTTCCTTAAAAAATAACTTACGGTGTACCAACCATAGAATGTGCAGATGTTGTTTTTGAACCAAAAAAACGACCTGATTTTATTTAAATTAATAAAAATAAATCGAATTATAAATAAATAAACGAACCTAATCCAAGATCACCAAGTCGAACAATTCCTTCACCACTGACAAAAATATTTGCTGGTTTAATATCTATTATTTAACATATAATTTATATGAAATAAATCATATTCAATTGATTCATACCTCGATGCATAATTCTTTTTGAATGCATATGTTCAAGTCCACTACAAATCTGACTAAAAAATTTCCATATTGTTTTTTCTGGCATTAATTTATTAGTTCGAGTAAAATGTTTAATCATTTTAGCTAAATCACCTGCACTAGCTAATTCCTATTAAGAACAAAAAATATTTTATTATTATTTTAAGAATGTTTTTTTTTCAATACCAAGACAATGTACAAATCATTTTCATCAACAAAATGTGAAATATATTTAATAACATTTGGATGATCTAATTGCTAAATTATAATAAATTTAATTATAGAGAAGAAGAAGAACAAGAAAAAGAAAAGTACCTGAAGTAAACTTATTTCACGTTTACAATCTTCAATAGCTTTAGCATCAGCCATTCGACTTAACTAATTTGATAAAAGAAATTTTTTTTATCTGAAAAAATTATTAACACCTGCTTACTTCAACTTTTTTTAAAGCCACACATACACCATTAAAACGATTTCGTGCAGAATAAACAACAGAAAAATGTCCACGTCCAAGTGTTTTAAGAACTTCAAAATGTTTCAAAGATCCAAATGGATCCGATCCAGTATGAGATGGAAACGGACCGAGAACATTACTTTGAATGCTCATATCTAAAAACGCAAAATAAATCAAACCAAAAATGTAATAATCTTTATATTTTCAATAAGATTATGAAGCAAAAAATATTGAAGTACTATTTGCTGTTGATTTGAATTATTTATAAAAGAGTTTGTCAATAATATTTTTCTCGTTCGCTCAGCTAATATTTGTTTTATTTCTTCGATTATTTTACGAAATATGGGCTCTTGAATATTATATAATAATGAATCATAAACAAATAGTTTAAGGCATAGAAAAATATATCTCACTTGATGGTTTCAAAGAATATTCGGGAAGAAAAATAATTTGTCCTTGATATATATGATGTATTAGTTAGTTCTGAAAAAATATAATGCTATTGAATGATAGTGGTTGAGCTGTTAAGTAGGAAATTGAATCTTTAAATAGATGACGATATTGAAGTTGTAGACGTTAAAATGCTGAATATGATTTTCTAGACATTTTCTTGATAGATTTACAAAAGAAACAAACGGAAGTTAACAAGTAAAAATATATTACGGATAAAGAGAAGGACTTTTAACGAGAAATTCTTTCTCTTCCGTAATTGTTTTCTTTTCTATTTTGATTGAAACTAATCAACGACCTATATTTTGACGAGAAGCAATTTGTTTCCATTTAAGAAGAAACTCCACCTCTAAGTCTGTCAACGAAGACCCATCAGAGGTCGCTTTAGTTTTAATAGTTTTTTCATTATAAAATAATCATAATCAGATCTATCAACTATGTCATACGGAATGATTTAGTTAGTGGGATTCATTAGATTATAACGGCTTTCAATCTATAAATTACTGTCTCCTTATCTTTTAATAATCAGTTAATTTACTGATTTACTAAAAACATAGATGATAATATTTATTACTATATGCAATAAAACACATATGAAGAGTAAAATAATATTCTATGTACAAATAATGAATTAACCTAATAATATCCATGTTATTGCAAAGTATTTATCAGTATATGGAATACCAGGATGTTCTTTTCCACTAACTGGTATGAATTGAAGTTCATCCATATTTTTCCAATCAAAATAAAATATTTGTGAATTATCAAATTGAAGAACGATTGTTTTGGAATATAATTCTTGTTTTAATCGTCGTCCAATAATATTAATATGAAGATTATCAAGCCAAGCAGCAGTTGCTTCAAAAGAAACTAATGAAAATGTATCGATTTCTTTTCGTCTTGAACATATACTCATCGAACTTCCTTTTCCATTAAATGCAACACAAATATGACCATTTGTATATGCATTCTTCCATCCACTAAGAGCATGATTTGTTCTAACCCATTGTTCATGCATATACCATACATTATTCCATATTAAACCTTCATATAATTCTGACAATATTCCTGAATCAGTCCGTTTTTCGATTTCAAATAATTTATCAAATGTAATTAAATGTCTAGTTGGACTTTGAACTATGGATTGTAAAGTTTGAACTTGATTTGTTAGTGTATGAATTTGTTCTTCTAATTGTCGATTTTTATTTACAAGATGAGTTAATACGGATCTTAATTTTTCATAATTACAAGTAGTAAGATGATTATCAAGTTGTTCACGTGGACCAGACCATGGACATTTTATATCAAATGCTGAACAAAAAATCGTTCCTTTCGGACATAATTTAGTAAGATGATCATTAAAATTGCCACGTTGAATTCCATTTTGTCCACATTCCGAACATTTAACTATTAATCGATCAAGAATATTTAATATTAAACGAGTTGAAACTGGTTTTAAATCATTCATCGATAGAATATGACGACAAGAAGGACATGCTGAATAACCTTCGTTTAACCAATGTTCAATACATTTTTGACAATAAGTATGATCACATGGTGTGACTGTTGGATTTATCAATGGTTCTTTACATATTATACATTTATAATTTTCATCAATCAATGATTCATCAACATATTCATACGGAATATTTGACATCTAAAAAAATAAATCCATACAAAAATTATTCAAATATTCATCAATATTCATTCATTTTTATTTAATGGAAAATTGATAAATATAAAGAAGTCAAAAAATGAAAATCAACACAATATGTCGATAAAACTTTCAATGATTTTATTGAGTTTTAACTAATTTTATATATACTTTCAAAAAAAGATATTAGTAATACTTAGTCATACAAAGAAATCTTTTACGTTGCTTCACAACTAAGTAGGAAAAAAAGAACGATTGCAATCGTAATAAACAGATTTGAATAGCAACGACCAAACTCATACTAATACGCAATAGAAGTTTTAATATACATCATAACAATAACGATAAAAGCGAATAGAAATTTCATTTTAATTTCATTGTTTTGAGAATTTATTTTTTGTTTTACTGCACAATTATACCTTTTTTTTTATGTTCTCTACTTCATTTTTTAGACAAACATGCGACATACAAAAAAACATTTGTTATTCTTTTTTTTTATAGTTGCTTGATTACTTATACTAGGCAAATATATATATATTTTAACCGTAAATTCTTGAATACATCATCAAGAATTCGAGTGATACAAAAGAAAAAAACAAAAAGCTTACGACACTCGATATTCCCAGGCGATCACCCATCCAAGTACTAACCGAGCCCGACGTTGCTTAACTTCAGTGATCGGACGAGAACTGGTGTATTCAACGTTTTAATGTTATTCATACAAAACTATAAAATAACTTTTTTTTCTTCTTTGAATGCCTTTCATACATGCATTCTTATCGATTGATTCTTTAACGATAATAAAAATATAAATTAAGAATTTTGAATGAAAATAAATAATTTTTATTTTTGTGAAATGTATTCATTAGTAATATTAAAGAATATATTTTTTTTCTCTTGTCCTAATAACATATAGGTAATATCCAATGAGTAGGTATGTTTTTGTATTATTGCTTTTATTTTGTCTGTTGATTGACAACCATTATATTACATACGTATTATTATTCTTTTTTTTTTTATAATAATATGTTTTTGATTATAATATGATGATTAAGAGGATGACCCTATTAATTCTTCTTAGGTCGAAAGGATACTCTACGAACAATTGATTTACTATAGAAGTACTTACATAGAAAATATTTCTTTTAATAAGTCAATAGATTGAAAACGTGAAAGTATTCTGTATAGTCTCATGAAGGAAATTCATCAAATACCATAAAATATTATTGAAAATTACTTAAATTCAATAGGGTATTTACCGCGAAAAGATGACACAGCTTTATTCACAAAAAATTTCCAATATACACATGACCTCATTTATTCCTATTGTATTATTTTTCATACATATATATATATATATATGAAACGTTTACTATCATTCAACAAGCATAAAATAAAGGTGTATAAATCGTTCTTTCTATCAATTTTATATTTAAGAAACAAGATGGCTAATACAGGTAATTATAAATATAATATGTTCTTAACAAAATACTTATATTCATTTTAATTTGAATTAACACTAAAATATAAAAAAATAAAAAACTTATTTTGCATGTTGTACGATATTCTCATTAGAAGAATGTCTCGTAGAAGTAACATTCGTCCTGAAAAACCTGGCCGAAAGTCGTTAATCGGTCGATCGTTTGCCGATTCTATATAAACATGTTTATTTCTTTCAATCATTCTTTACTCAATTTTTTTTTTCTTAAAGTGCGCTAACATCCACTTTATATGCCTTCAGTTTTCCGTTCACCTTCGGAATTTCTAAAAAAATAATTGCTTTTTTTTAGAAACGAGCACGACAATAACAACAACAACAACAGTGGTAGCAGCAGCAAAAGCAGCAACAGCAGCAATAGCAGAAACAATCGTTAATAAAGTGCTATTAGGAGAAAAATCATCGAACAAACGTCCGGGGTCAGAAACAAAAAGTCTGTTAACTAATGTTAATAATAAGAAGAAAAAAGTAGACGATAATATTCAAAAATCAATTTCAACTGGATTTGATCATCACCATCATCATCAATACAATAATCGAACAAAGTATGTAATAAGACATAACGCATATGTGAAAGAATGTCAAAGAGAAACAGAAGAGTTGTGCTATTAAAAAGATGAAACATTTCTTGTTATACGAGACTCAAATCTAAATAAAAAAAAATGCAGCCGAATCGGTAGAAAAAGGGATTGTTTGCAGTATTTTTTCCAAGAGTTTTCTTTATTATATTTGTGTGTGTGTGTATGTCATTCTTTTTTTGCGTTTTTTTAAAGTGACAACCAACAACAATCTCGGAGAGGACGAGTAAGTTTACTATGCTTTAAACATATCCCCAAAAACCCCTTATTTTCACTGTCTTTTTTTGCACTATATTTATATATCGAATACATATAATTATAAATTATAGAAAGATTAAGATTTTGACAGAATTACCTATGTTAATTATATTAGTCGTCCGAGAAAAAAAAGAATATATATTTAGAACGTCATTCGTCGAAGAATATTGATTTTATTCGATCCCTTGATTTACCTTGTAATCAAATTCTTTACAGGTCATTCTTGACTTTCTCCGATTTCGTTTTTATGATTTTTCTTTCGCGGAAGATTGCATAGACATTGAGAAAAATATTTACTTAGCGTCAGTATCAACTTAATCATCGTATAAAACAATTTTTTTTCTTGTCTTTCAACAATCATGAGTCAAAGAAGCCTTGAAGTTATGCAAATAAATGGTAGAATATTTGCATATTATCGATAATATTCTATTGATTAAATCAGACGAAAAAAAAGGGAAGAGAACTCTTGACGGGTTATATAAACCCAGCAAATTGTCCTTTTTTTTATCGCAGTCGCTTTTAATATTACACTTGACGTTCACATTCACGAACAGTTATCACAGTAACACTATTTGATAAAAAAAGAAGAAGAAACTATGCAAGTCATTCATCGTATCTCGAGCATATCAAACGGATACGCTGATAGTTCAACAGTACATAAGAGAATGAATACTATTACGCAACGGTATAGATCGATTTTATTTATTTCATTGAAATAGTCTATGTAACCTTTTTTTGTCTAGACTCGTAGATATATGTCCACGATCACCATCACCACCACTATCAATACCGTCATCACCATCTATCGATGTTGAAATTGAAAACCTACCTAATTCCTCACAGTCAGCACTACGCACAGATTGTCAATCGTTATCTTCAGATTTAGGAGACATTTCTCAACCATCATTTAGAGAATCAACATCGATCCATAATACTCTACAAGCAAAAACGAGTGAAAGAGTTGTATTAATGACAGGAGCGGAACAATCGAGTGTGGTACAACCACTTTTAACTGATCTCTATCAAATATCAATGGCATATGCATATTGGAAATCAAATAAACATCAAGAAATAGCAACATTTGATTTATATTTTCGAAAAAATCGTAAGTAAATATTATTAAATATTCCATTTTTATTTTATTCTTGTTTTTGTTATTTAGCATTTGGTGGTGAATATACACTATTTGCTGGTCTTGAAGAATGTTTAAAATTTATTCGTGATTATAAATTTCATCCAACAGATATTGAATATCTTCGTGCAACATTATCATCTTATATTGAATCAGAATTTTTTGATTATTTATCACAACTTAATATGAATGAAATCAAAGTCTATGCTGTACCAGAAGGAACTGTTGTCTTTCCTCGTTTACCATTACTACGAATTGAAGGTCCAGTACTTAAAACTCAATTACTTGAAACAACTTTATTAACATTAGTTAATTATGCAAGTTTAGTTGCAACAAATGCTGCTCGTTTTCGTTCAGCAACAGGAGCTGATAAAACATTACTTGAATTTGGTTTACGTCGTGCACAAGGTCCTGATGGTGGTTTAAGTGCATCAAAATATTGTTATTTAGGTGGATTTGATGGTACATCAAATGTTTTAGCTGGTAAACTTTATGGTATTCCAATAAAAGGTACACATGCTCATGCATATGTTAATTCATATGAATGTTTGGAAGATTTAAGCGAAAGAGAATTATGTGATCGTTTAAGTGGTGAGCGTCGTCCATTTACAAATTTATGTTTACAATATTTAAATGAACTTGGTCCAATACTTAAAATTCTTCCTGAAGAAACACATAAAGGAGAATTAGCTGCATTTATTTCCTATGCAATTGCATTTCCAACAAATTTTCTTGCATTAGTTGATACATATGATGTACTTAAATCTGGTGTACCTAATTTTTTAGCTGTTGCACGTGCATTACATGAATGTAATTATCAAGCTGTTGGTTTACGTTTAGATTCCGGTGATTTAGCTTATTTATCCATGAAAGTTCGTGAAAAATTTCATGAAGTTGCAATTAAATTTAATTTATCATATATGGAACATTTTAATATTGTTGCAAGTAATGATATTAATGAAGATACATTAGTATCATTAGAAAAACAAGGACATGCTATTGATTCATTTGGTATTGGTACACATTTAGTTACATGTCAAAAACAACCAGCACTTGGTTGTGTTTATAAATTAGTTGAAGTAAGAATATATATATATATATATTTTATTGAAAAATTTAATTTTCTTTGAATTTGTTTCAGCTTGCAAATTCACCACGTATTAAAGTTAGTCAAGATATTGAAAAAGTAACAATACCTGGTAAAAAAAATCTTTATCGATTTTATGGTCATGATGGTAAAGCATTATGTGATTTATTAACAAGAATTGATGAGCCAGAACCACAAACAGCAACTCGAATGCTTAGTCGACATCCATTTTTAGAACAAAAACGTGCATATGTTACACCAACAACAGTTCGAAATTTATATGTTTTATATTGGGCTGATGGAGAAATAAAAGTTCCATTGCCAACATTAAAAGAAATTCGTACTTATGCACGAGAACAAATTGATCAATTACGAAAAGATCATATACGTGATCTTAATCCAACACCATATAAAGTTTCAGTTACAGATGATTTATTTCAATTTATGCATAAACTTTGGATGAAAAGTGTTCCAATTGGAGAACTTGATTAATCGAAATTATATAAATATATATATACGTATGTGTGTGTGTGTGTGTTGTCTTTCTTCATTATACCTCTTTCACTTGCAATATTTTTCTGATTTTTCCTTTTATTTTATTTTCTCACTTAGTATTGTTTTGTTAAATGTCTCACGCACAAAATTCATAAAAATTTCTCTATACATATATAAATATATATGTATTGTATCACTATTTTTTGTTTTATTTTAAAAAATACTATCATTATTCGAACTATAAAATAAAATTTTTATGAAACAATAGTTTATCAGATGAATTTTACAACAATTACTTAAATATAAGTATGATCATATCTACAAGTGATTTTTGAACAAAAAAAA
>CAJNOI010000438.1:0-50956 GCA_905250115.1 Adineta steineri | reverse complement strand
TGGTCGATTAGCTGATTTGAAAGCTTGAGGGTGGGTGTGGGTTTAGTTGAGTGTTAGTTTCTCACCCTCACTCACACCCGTTTTCGATAGTCGGAATAATCGTCCTGGGTATCTCTCACTAATAAATCTTTTGACAAAGCTCAATTGATTTCATTTGAAAAAAATATGTTTTAGTTTTTACGAATATGGTAAGTTGAAAATATAGTTAAATTAAAAATAAATATAAATTTATGGTTTTCTACAATTTTATTTAGGCGATACAAAAACAAAAACGACGATATTAAGATATCTAACAAAAGAAAAGGAAATAGAAAGAGAACAAGGTTAATAACATCGATGCGAGCAGAAACCGGCCAATCGAAAGTGATTGTGAAGTTGAGTTCATTCTTCTTGCTTGTTCAATAGATAAGCGAAAGAAAAAAAGCATGAACAATAAATCGCTAGTTGACTGACAATATTGTGAACAACATCCGTTGGTCACTGTTAATAAGATGCATCAGTCTATATGAACTAACTATATTCGATTAAGCACACGTTTATCTCGCCTGACAACATCATTTGAAATCGTCGTTACCACTATTAATTACAAGCAATAACTATAATGACCGCAAATATTCTCTCATTATCATGCACTGTAAGAATTGCCTTTTTATAGAGAAAAAATGATGTATTTTCGTTACAAATATTTCTTTCTAAATAAGTGTCTGTAAAGTAGGATTGAAGTGAAAGCAAAAAAAATACATTATTGAATGGAATATCGTTATTTTAACATATGGATGGTTTGGGTTTGAGCGTGATTGAGTCTTAATTTCTCATCCACACCCACATCCTCAAGATGGCTAGATTACTATCAATGTCTTAACTAAGTGAATAATTATTCAAGGTGTTTTTGAATCAGAACAATTACAATATCTGAATCAAATCAAAGAAAATCTTAAGGTAAGCATTTTTCAAGATTAAAATAGTGAATAGCAGCTTTTTTTAGTCCAAAGACGCCAAACAGAGAATCTCACGTATGTTAAAACAACATGAGTCCTCTGATAGAAAAGCGTACATGTGCAAAATCTCAAGAAAATCGTACACAATTTTTTGATTTGATCTACTAAACTGGCAGCGTAGTTACTTGTACTTCTGATGGACTTAAAGTCGACAATAAAACTGATATTTCTCCAGAAAGATACAACGAAATTGGCAAAGCCGTATTCCAAGATAAGGTTCAAGAAAGATTAGACAACATCACAAACTTACCTCCTGGTGACCGAAAAGAAGTGATGAAAAATCTCGTAAGAGAATTCAATGATAAAGTGAGTGCAGCAGAAAAAGCTGTTCACAACGATATGAATAAGCAAATCAATAAAATGATAAATAATACGAAGCAATGTATCTGACAAGCAAACAGATTTTAATAGGTTTAAACAATTATTAATAAAAGAAATATATGGCACAATCAATCCTGATGAATAGATACAACTGGAACAACGATTTCACAATTGCTCACGGCATCGAAAAGAACACTTTTTCCAAAGTACAGTTCATCAATGTGACGATGCAGATTATGATAAAACTATGAATGTATTAGAAAAAGCAGCTGCTGGAGCAAAACATTTAGAAGAATGGAAAATGGTCCAACGCAACCTTGAAGATACCTTGTTACCTCTATGGACAACCAAATAATCTTCGAATCCTCATCAAGTGGCTGCACTACTGGTGTTTACATTCCAGCACTCACTTCTCTTCCTGCAATGATCAATAAAGAACTGGCACAGATCATTACTTCTTCATCTTTTCCTGAAATGAAATCGAATTCGCCCGTAAGCCACAAATGGATAGCGACTTAAGTAGTAGTTTCAACTGATCATGGAACTTACAAATTATATCTATGTCAAAAGAAAGAACTAGCTATATGGATTCCATTTGGTGAATACTTTTATATCAATCAATTTTCATCGGTGAAACAAACAATTGCACGGTATGCCAAGAGAAGGTTAAACGTAAGATTAGAAAGATTCCGTTCGAAGACTTATGACAGACCTGATGGTCTGGATCGAAAACTGCACATCCAAAAGGATAATCCGAATCCAATACCTTTAGGGTAGAATACCTCGTGATACTCGAATATCGATGAATACGAACCCAAATAAGATTCACACAGAAGAGAAGCAACAACAACACAATGTTAATCAAAGAAGAACACAAGATTCTGCTGCTCATTCTTCCACATTAGCTGAGGCTGGTCTTACAGGACAAGGTCCATCTTTCAATAAGAACAAGAAGTCTTCAAAAAATAAAAAGAAAGCAGCAAAGAAGCTGAAACAAAAAAACGTTCTTCTCTTGCTTTGATCCTGATGAAGCACCATGATCACCATTATCATCAATTCATACCGATGCTTTAGCAGATAATTTCCTTAGTCAGTTTTCAACAGTCAATAGTTCAACAATCTCTTTGGGAGACTTGCCACCACTTATTATCAACAGTGACAATATCGAAGAATCACTACTACTCGACAACAAATGATCTTCATCATCACCTTCAAGACTGCTGTATTTTTTCCTCTCTTTCTCTCTCTCTACCCCATCATCATCATTTTTCTTACTCTTCTAAGTGCATTTTCCCATTTTTTATGGACTTTTTTCTAGTGATTGTTACCTCCTGATGATCTCCATTAATAAATAAAGTGAAACTGATCAAAAAAAAACAATTATCTTATTAATCTTTATAATTAATTATAATCGCACTTATTTAACTAGTTTTCGATACTGAGACACTGTGTTTTGTTAGTTCCTTCTTGCTTGTTAAACAACACACCCGCCCTCAATCGATTAGCAGACGAAAATAATAAAAGTTGCACAATTTTCTATTAATCGGCAGATTAATAAAGAATGATATTAATACACACTTTCTTTCTTATAATTATACTAGATTGTCATTCAAAAATAAATTATATATAAGATAATTATTTACCATCAACGATGAATTCAGTGAAAATAAATTAGAAATATCTATCATAGTGATATTTAGAAAACGTTTTCAATGTTACAATTATTTCTGATCAATAAGATTTAATTCAATTCGGGATGTAAAGTTTGTAATACTGTGATAGATATTCTTCTTTAATTACTAGAATATTTAGTTTTAGTTGTTCGCTGATTAAATAAAGAACAAAAAATGTTATCTGCCCACTAAGGTTTTGCAATTGTTTAAAAATATATTGCAATATTTTCCCGAAAAAATAACAACGACATATACATTTATGAGTCATTAATCTTATCTACAATAACAAATGTTGTGTCTCTCTTCGAAAATGAAAAGGTATAAGATTAACGTCATTTACTATTAATCACACATTATTTTGGTCTTTTGATCTGATACTGATAAAAGTACATTTATCTTTTGTGTCTTTTGATCTCATGTTGATAAAAGTACATTTGTCTATTTTTGTCTTTTGATCCAATATTAGTGAAAGTACATTTATTTTTTTTTGTTCAGTACAATGTTCCTTTAAAATAAAGACCAATTTCTAGGTAACATCTACGAATGCACATCATACTTGAAACCGAACCGACCGGTCTTCACCCGTTTTTTTAACAATTTTCATGATGTCAAGGATCAAAAGATATGAACATAAGATATTGAATAAATTTCCTACGCTAATGAAAATACACTTTTCAAGAATAATTTTAACGAATTTTGATAGACTTTCAATTGCCACTAGTACTCAGTTCTCTTTCTAAAGTCTTACTCATATCGATTTCATATGTTGTTAAAAAAATTCGAAAAAAAATAAAAAGTATATTAGTCTCGAAAGTCCCATTATTTTTTGAAATTACATTTTGTTACTTATTTTATGGAGAATTCACAGCAGAGTAGAGATATATATTGTACTATGGTCTTATCTATTTTTCTCAAATTGCTATTCGTTATAAACATATACCATTAAAATATATCAAATTGTTCATAGAATGACCTCTATCGAGTAACTATTTAATACGCTTGTTTTTTAAGTGATATTGATATTGTGCTGATAGCATCGACTAATTGATTGAGTAGATTTATATTGTTTTGAGACTCAGTCTCAATCTCAGTACAATCGATGAAGGTGTACAGAACTCTTTTTCGATTATTCAATCATAGAAAATCTCATGTAAATACAACTAAATAAATATTTTTACTTATATTTAAAAACTACACCTTTATAGATTTGTCGATCGTTAAGTTCCTCTCAGGTACAAGAAAGAGCAATCCATGACAAAAATATATATCCAGTCTCAGGCGTACGTACTGTGTTTAATGGTATTGATTCTAAAACAATGTTTGCTGCTCAAACTGGATTTTTACCAGAAATCGGTCCAGGAGAAATTCTTGTGAAAGTAAAATACGAATTATTTGTATATCAACGATTATTTTTCATTATTAATTAAAGGTTCGTTTAGCATCGATCTGTATGAGTGATGTACATACAATTACAGGTCATCGTATTGAGCCGACACCAAGGTATTTTATTTTACTTTTCATAGATTATTTTAAATAATTTCATTGTATTTTAAGTGTACTTGGTCATGAAGCAGTTGTTGAAGTTGTTGCTCATCGTCGACCTGAAAGTGATTTAGCAATAGGTGATCGTTTAACGTTTTCTGTAGCTGATTGTTGTGGCAAATGTGAATTTTGTTTGAAAGGACTTAATCAAAAATGTGTTAAATTATTTAAAGTATGAAAAGAAAACAAATTAATATATATTTAATTATTTTTTTATCTAGTATGGTCATGCAGAATTAAATAATGGTTCAGGATATAATGGATGTTATGCAACACATATTATTCTTCGACGTGGAACACATGTTGTAAAAATACCTGATACTATATCAGATCGATGTGCAGCACCAATTAATTGTTCACTGGCAACAACAATGTGTGCTATGGAATATGTACCAAAAATAAAAAATGGACGAGCTTTTGTTCAGGTAGATTTATTTTCCATTTACCATCAAAACTCTATTTGTTAATTTTTTCATAAAAATGAAAATTTTCAGTTCATACAGATATAAAGAAGCAAATATTTTTAATATATTCCGTATGTGTATCATATTTGACATGAAGTGCATGTTATAGTAATTAACATAGTTAATAATTTCTAATTTCTAACAGTAATTTAATTTCTCATTTCTCTAGCAGATGATAATTAAAATCATGTAGAGTTCTTTTACGCTTATAATTGATTATCACTGTAGTGTAGTATGTAAATTCTATTACATATAATGAAACATGCGCATAATTTTATTTTTTACCTAATTTCTATCGAAACAAAAAGTCAACATTTTTTCTCATTAGAATTCTTTGGTATGCATCGACATTTAAGCTAAGAAAAATACTGACCTTTATTCAGCTATTGTTATAGTTCGAACTCAATATTTAATAAACTATAGATTATATATCCTGCTTTTCTATCTACAGAAAAATGACTTAATCCTTCTATAATCTATTCAAAGATATGAAGATTATATTTTCATAATCTAAATTATTTTTATTTTTGAAAACAAAAGGGTGATGGAATACTTGGTTTATATACATCAGCTGCTCTTCGTGAATATGGTTTTGAAACAGTTTATTGTTCAGGAATGCGTCTTCAACGTTCAAAATTTATAGATCGTTTTGGTGCAATTCCAATTTATAATGGTAAATAATTTCATTTCCTAATTTTTTCTGATCAATATGATTTTTACACGCTTAAATGGAAAAATCATTTGCATGTTTTCTTTAATTTATGGTTATTATTCTTTTTTTTGCTTTTTTTTCATTTAGAAAAGCAAAGTACGATACAAAAAATTTTTTAAAATTAAAAATATTTGTCATATATATTTTATCCCTTGTGATTACTTTAATTTTTGCACTTACCTCATAGCTTGCTATATCGAAAAAGAATGCTTTGTAATTATAAATCTATTTAAACAGAGAATAGCACTTACATGGATATATTTAGCTAAAATTAAATGCACGTCTGTCATATTTATTTTTCTAAAATAAGTTATTATATTCATATATTTTTCTAGACGAAATACTTGTGGATGAAGCAAACAAAATTGATGTTGTTGTTGAAGTAGGTCTTTTTTTATATTTTTGTCTGAAACTGCTTTTATTTCCAGAATAAACAAACTTATGCTATATATCGTTGTTTTAGGTATGTGGAATGCCTGATGTTGTTAATGATGGTTTTCGTATGTTGAAACCTGGTGGATTGTATCTTTTTCTTGGTATGGTTCATCCACATTCGAAATTAAATATTACTGGAGAACAAATTGTTCGTAAATGTTTGACAATTAAAGGTAGATATGAAAATAAAACTTAACAAATTAAAATAATTGTTCTCTATACATTAGGTATTCATAATTATGCACCACGTCATCTTGATCAAGCTGTTCAATTTCTTGATAAAACAATTAACAAATATCCATATGAAGAACTTATGGGACCAACATATGATTTATCTGATTTACCATATGCTATGGATGTTGCTACCAAAAAACAATATAGTCGAGTTTTAGTTAAACCAAATATGATAGCATCATTATCATAAAGTATTACTGCTAATTGAAGAGAATGATAAAAAAAAATAACCTATTTAAATCTTTTTATACTCATTATAAATGAATATTTCGATTCATTTTCTTTTTTTTTGATATATTTAATACTAAAATAATTTATTCTAGTTGTTATTTAATCTTTTTTTTGTTCTGTTGTATCATTGTTAACAAAATATTTATTCAATAAAATAATTATTAAAATTTTTATTCGTTCTTATTTTATATATATGTTAAAGAAAGTTTTTTTTATGATGGGTCAAAAAAGAAAATTACCGGAATACAACAGTTTTAGTACATGATAATATTTTTAACGTTTTTTCTCATCATCTGTTGCTGAATTAGGATTGAATTGTTGTAAGATTGTAACAACTTTTGGCCAATTTGCTACAGCAATTCGACCGGTTCGTTTGTCACTTAAACAAGTAGCTTCACATTTGTTCGACATATTTTCACAAAAATCAAGTGCTCCACCTACTACTTGATTCATTTGTGCTAATAAACAAGCAGCAAATTGTTGTTGACATTTGACAAAACAATAACCTAATAAAATTCAACAAAAACGAATACTTAACTAATCAATAGAAAATAATCTACCACAAATTTTTCCTTCAAGAGATGGATTTTTATTTTCAAAGTCAATATTACATTCTCGTTCAGAATTATCATTACGTCGACTCCACCAGACTAAAATTATAAGACAGAAAAAACAATAATAATATTGAATGTTTTGATTAACAGCATGTAGATAAAGTGAAGACTTACTATTGCTTCGCGTAGATAAACAATGGATGACTTGAATAAGTGAAAGGATAATGATGAGATGTTTCAACATATTCGGAGGAACAATTAAGCAATGATACGTTCGATAAAATATTTTTATTATCTAAAATAAATAAAGAAAAAATAACTATCATGATTGCAGAAAATAAATTAAAGATTTAGTCTATTGATTATGATTTTATCCAACGTAAAAGAAATTGAGAATTGTCAAATGAAAGGATGTTTATATTCAAAGAAGATAAAATGAGATTTCAGAGAGAAAAAAATATAGCAGTGGGCGAGAAAATGGAAAAAGAAGATTTGCGAGTCATCTAATACAAATTCATATAAAAGAAAAGAACACCCGTTTGAATGATTCATTGATATCAAACGTACTAAATCAACTACATAAATTAAAAGAACAAAACAAAAAAATAATTGGATTTAGATTTATAGTTCTCTTTATAGGGCAAAATCAACATAGACAATAGAATACTTATATGCTAGTTTAAGAATAGATTTGATCTATGTTTTCTTTATGACTATGAGAAATATAATCTGGAATACAATCAATTCAAAGTATGCTTTACATTTTTGAGCTTTTTTTAATTAATGTCATCTGAAATAAACTTTATAGAATCACGTCTTTTTCTCTTCGTCACAATTTAATCTGTTCACAATAAGATATTACAATAAACAACAAATCTTCTTATCCGCTAAGAGACGTCAAATAAAAACTGAAAGAAGAAACTGAGAAGGATGATTAATGTTATACAAAATGAAGCAAATTGGAATGTAAGAAAGTCCTTTGTCTGTTGAATTAATAGAACGTATATCAATGTAACCTTTTATTAACTATACTTCACTAAGTATTTTCGGAAAAGATACCACTGTGATATAATTGCCATTGTCAGCAGTATTCTCAAGTATTCTTGACTATAACAAATAACAGGCATTTGGATACCATTAATTAGTTTTCTATTACTAGTTCGCTTCTTTTTTTACTTTATCTTCAAAACAAAAAGAAAAAATTTATTTCGTTAATTAAACAATAAATCTCGTTATGATCTGTATAAATCTGACACATCTAATCAAATCTATTTTAAAAAAAATATTAATAAGAAAATAGAACACTTATCTGTAATGGCAGAAGCATATTTAATACAGTTAAGTGTTTCTTTCAATTTGATAAAAAATTACAATTGAAAGTTCTCCATTATTATTTTATCGTAATTGATTGCATAGTTCGATATTATAAAATTTTATGTGATCTTATGTTATTGACAAGGTCAGAAAACTTATAATAGAGATCGACAAGTTAGTACTTTTGTGACTTACGTTAAATCATCGTCTTCTTTGGGAAAATTTCCATGTCAAATGAAATAAGAGAAGAATGACTTTTTAATAAATTTTAACTCATCCAGGTTCCGTTGACGTCTTTTTTATTGTCAGATTATACTATTTTTGCACTTCATTTCAATTTATATATTTTTATTTCAATTTGAAAAGAGCATCATATATCAGAATCTTTCTTTCTTTCTTTCTCTTCTCTTTTTCCTGTTGTGAGATTTTTTCCTCGAGCTCACGTTTATTTATAAATTCCTTTGGAATCTTTCCACATACCCACCTATATATAATGAATATTCTTAAAGAATTTATTAAGAACTGATTTGCTTGATACGGAATCATAAAGCTTATATAAATCGAGGCAATATATTCATCAAATCAATTTTATATAATTATATGAGTGCTATTTGTATTTTCTTGTTCAATCAGAAATCAAAACTAAAGCATACCAAATAATTATATGTATCTATATACATTTTTAGCCTTGACTTAGCTAGGACATTTCTGGAATATAATGGTATTGAATAATAACTTATGTTATACAAGTCACAACTGTATACACAAGATTGTCATCTCATTCTTTTTCCCCCTATCTTAATCTAACCTTCATGATACGTTTCTTTTTAAGCAAGCTTATATGACAAAAGATTATTGATACGTCATATCATGCATGATATCTTCGAAAACAAAACAATAAGTGAATAACAATATGATGTTAAATGCACAGTTTTCTACTTAGATGTCACTATTCACAGACATAGAAAAATAAGAAAAAACAATAAAAATGATTCATAATGCGTATAGAAAATTTCCTATTCGCCCAATGGAAAACCAATCATTCCAGAAATTTCTACATCTAAACAAAGAATGCACCGTAATATGATTATGTTAACTTTCAAAAAACCAAAACTTCTTGTCAAGCATCACTAATACTTACTTTTCTATTCAATTATGAACTTATTTATGTATCTTCTAGATTAGCAACATCACCTTTATTACTGATGGCCGATACTGTAACTATAGATATTCTTTTATATATTATCTTATAATTGTTATATTTTTATAGACTACTACTACAGATAGACCAATATCTGTACATTCACTTGTGTTCCGTTCACTTAAACGAACACATGATTTATTTCTTGCTAATCAAAATACACCTGTAGCACCCGATGAAACGGCGTATGTATTTACAAATAATTATCTTTCGTAATAAAATCGATTATATTTCTCTTTAAAAATAGAGATGCTATTACGAGAAAAATTAAAGCAAAAGATCAATATGGTACAGTACTTACTTTACCAAAAGGTATGAAACCTCATGTGAAAAGTACTACAGAAACAACTGAAGCATCAGGTGAAGCAACTAGTATGTTTTATTTTATCTCTTAAATTCCTTCAAATAAGTATTTTTTCATTTTAGGTGATGGTAAGCATAGAACTTCTTTTTTTTTAGATAAATATTAATATGAATATTCAATATTATAGATACAACTGAGAATACCAATGAAACAGTTAATGATACCATTCCACCGTAAATATTTGATTTTGATTTTTTTAGTTATTTTATTTATTTATATTTTAGTACAATCTCAAATACTGATGTAACATCAACAACAACAATGAGCAATGTATGAATCAATTATTTTATTACAATAGTTATTAGATTGCCATTAATTTGATTTAGGCACTTGTTGTAGCAAATAAACCACAACAAACATCGAATCAACTACAAGCACTTGTATCGAAAAAACCAGCATCAGTTATGCCTAAACCACAATGGCATGCACCATGGAAATTGATGAGAGTATGTTATATGAAACCAAACATTTTTTTATTGTAATAATATTTTTGTTTTAGGTTATTAGTGGACATTTAGGTTGGGTTCGTTGTGTTGATGTTGAACCAGCTAATGAATGGTTTGTTACTGGTGCAGCTGATCGAGTTATTAAAGTATAAAAAAATCATCTTCTTTGTTTTTGTTCGGATAAATACAATTAAGAAATTTCAATTTAGATTTGGGATTTAGCTAGTGGAACACTTAAATTATCACTTACTGGTCATGTATCAACTGTCCGTGGTGTAGCTGTTAGTTCACGACAACCTTATTTATTCTCAGCTGGTGAAGACAAACAAGTTAAATGCTGGGATCTTGAATGCAATAAAGTATTTTATATATATTTGTTTTTTAAAACATGAAATTATTATGATTATTATTACTCTTAGGTTATTCGTCATTATCATGGACATTTAAGTGCTGTTTATGCACTTTCACTTCATCCAACACTTGATATTCTTGTTAGTTGTGGTCGAGATTCCGTTGCACGAGTATGTTTTATATATTTTTTTTAAAATTTAAATCAACAAACGAATGAATCATATAGGTATGGGATATGCGTACAAAAGCTCAAATTCATTGTTTAACTGGACATACCAATACTGTAGCTGATGTTAAAACACAAGCAGGAGATCCAAGTGTAAGATTTAATTTTTTTATCTCGTTTTAATAATATATTAATTTTATTTTTAATATAGGTTGTGACTGGAAGTCATGATAGTACAATACGTTTTTGGGATCTTATTGCTGGACGAACATATTGTACATTAACACATCATAAAAAAAGTGTACGTTCACTTGCAATTCATCCGAAATGGTAAAAAAAGACTAATAAAGTAGAAACTATTGATAATCTATAATGTATAAAATTTTAGGAATACAATGGCATCAGCTTCACCAGATAATATTAAAGAATGGAGATTTCCTAAGGGTGAATTCATTCAAAATTTAAGTGGTCATAGTGCTATTGTTAATTCATTGGCCTCTAATGCCGATAATGTACTCGTTTCGGGTGGTATGTCTTCATTGATTTTTATTATTTGTTTGCGTTTTTAATAATAAAGTTTTTTTCTAGCGGATAATGGTTCATTGTATTTCTGGGATTGGAAAACTGGTTATAATTTTCAACGCCTTCAAACAATTCCACAACCAGGTTCAATTGATCCTGAAATGGGTATTTATGCAATGACATTTGATCAAAGTGGTAGTCGATTAATTACCTGTGAAGCTGATAAAACAATTAAAATTTATAAAGAAGACGAAACAGCGGTAAATATAATTGAAAAATAGATTTTTGATTTTATTTTCTATTTTCTATTTTTAGACTGAACAAAGTCATCCGGTGGATTGGGCACCAAATATTTTCAAACGAAAACGATATTAAATTCTTTTTCTTTTTTCTGTGTTTTGTTATTTGTCTTTTGTGTGTACAGTTTCTTGAAATTCAAGAAAAAAAAGAAAGGAAAAAAATTATATATGATTGATATTTCTATTCATTGTCTTCTTTAGATAATGATTACTTCAAAAATAATTAATTTAACTATAAAATCTTCTCATGTAAGTTTTACACTATTTATATAATACTAATTAGTAGAGATTTTTTTTTCTATAGCTCTCATCAATACGATATCTGTCTCTAACAGCTATAAATAATGCACGAGAACGTTCATATCATGTAGCTGATAAGAAAGGTTTTCATGATCGTGAAGATGTTAATTATGATACTCCTAAACAACCAAAACAAGCTAGATTTCGTGATCATTTTCGTTATACAGCATTGGAAGAAGTTAAAATGGAACAAAGTACTCAACCATCATTAGTCGAATCAATGATTGATCCAACTAAACCACCACATAAATTTCATGTTGTTACTAAAATACAATCAACGTATGGTGAAACTGTATATGTAAAAGAAGCACTGGAAAAACTTGGTTTCATCAGTTTTGGTCGAAGGGTAAATACATATATAAATTCTTTTAATTTTGATAATTAATTATGTTTTTTTAAGCAATGGGATGTATTGACAGTCATCCTTAAAAATGCTCCATCAGTAAATAAACATCTTTATATATGCAAACATATGGTACAGATAAAACCATTGACATTTATTAATGGTGTTCCATCTTTAAATGATATTGGTTCGACTAAATTATTTCCACATAGTGGTCATTTAACAATAGGAAATCATTTTAATTTGAATCAAATGAATATTTCAATAGATGATAAAGATAAATGGCCCGTAAATATGAAACATATTGTTGCTCGATTACATGCAGATAAGAATGCGAATCGTCTTCATTCTGAATATTTTCCAACAAAATATGATTGGTTTTTTGGACAAGATATACCTGGTGTTAAACTAATTCCACCAGTTAATCCTGATATTAAAGATACACATTTAGAAGATCTTTAGATTATAATTAGAAAGATTTCAATGTTATTGTTTGTTTCTTTCTTTCTTTTTCTTTTTTTAGAGTACAAATAAATATGTATTTGTCTCGTTGTTTTTTTACGATGACGAAAGAGAATGTTTTTTTGTTTATGTATTATTAATTTTTACTTTTAGATAGTGGGATGTTCGAGTGGACATATGCGGGTATTAATTTTTCGGCAAAAAATACCGAACCTTGGGCTGATGATGGAGGTATTGAATGTGCTGCACATTCAACCTTACGTCAACGCTTACTTGAAACACTCATCACAGTGATCGTCGCATCATATGAAATTTACTATGCAACTTATTATGCAAAAAATCGATTAGGAACATCATTCCCACGTGAATACGCTAGAGAACGACAAGGACGACCAAGTGTATTAAGACGTTTAGTACTTGTATGTTATGCACTTTTATGGGGTATTGAAATTGGTTTTAAATTAGCTTCACGTCAATTTATTTATATACTTAATCCATGCCATATGGTTACTTTAATACAAGTAAATAATAATATTATTCTCATTATTATTCTATAAAATAAATAAGATACATATATATATGTGGTGATTAATTTCAATAGCACAAGTTTTCCATTAGGACATTGATAGTCTCATCTGATCTGATTTCTATGTATGTTGAGAAGAGAAGTATTTATATTAAACTACTAACTGCTGGTCGATGGGGAATTGAAACTTATAATTTTAACATCAAGACTGATAAGATTTTTTATAATTAATTTAAGATTTTATATTTAGATTATTCTCCTGACATTTTCTTCAAATTATTATACGCGTGGTCTTTATCGTTTACATTGTGGTATGTTAAATGGTGGTACACTTGCAATTTATTTTCCAGTGACAGCAACAAGACTTTTTCCATTTGAAGTTGAACTCTATTATATTCAACATATTCTTATTTTAGTCGTACCAATTTTTCTTCTCTCATCTCATGGTTATTAAAATATGTTTAAATAAATGAAAAATAATTTTATTCTTGATATTTTAGGAGGTTATAGCCTTGAACCGGTTGCGTCTTTTCGGTGGACAATTTCAGCTATAGCTAGCTTTCGTTTTTATCATTATTTTGTATTACAACCAGTTTCCTTAGTATGTATATTTATATTATTATAAAAAAAAACTATTATTTTACTTTTAATCTATCTAGTTAACCTGGGTAAATCTAAATGGTGTTCTATGTCCATTTCAATTTGATCCATTTATTGGTCGTTATTATCGTTTATGGGCTAATATACATCAAACATTATTTATGATAATTCATCATAAACTATTTTCAGTTGTAGCTCGTACAATTATCCAATTTGATCTACGACGTATAATGTATTACAGCCGACGACAAGACAAGCAACTACATCAAAATAATAAGATGAGTGATATTCCAAAAGACAAGTAATATATATTGCAATTATTTATATAATATCAAGTATTTTTTGCTTCTATAAACACTAGTCTACTATATATATATTTATATTATATATTTTTTTGTCATAAATGTAGTTTGGTGTTGTTTTATGTATTTCGTATTTTTTTTCTTTGTTTAAAACAGTGATCTAATATGCATATTAAACGATTAAACGTGCAAGTTCTTTTTTATTGACTTTGCCCATTGCATTTCGAGGAATATGATCAAGAATAGTTATTGAATCAGGTAAGGAATAATTTGGTAGATATTCTTTTGAATATTTTCGTACATTATCAATTGTTAAATCAGTGATATTATTTAATGATTTTGGTACAATCATAGCCACAATTTTTTGACCTAATGTTGAATCATCAATGCCAATAACTGAACATTCAGAAATATTTTTATGTTCTAATAAAATACGTTCAATATCTAATGCGGATATTTTATAACCGGCACGTTTGATAATATCCATTGATTGTCTACCACGAATTGAAAATACATTTTTCACTGGATCATAACGACAAACATCACCAGTTTTAAAATAGCTACCATCTATTGTAAATGTTGCACGAGTTTCATTACGTTTTCGCCAATATTCTTTAAACAGAGTTGGACTTTGAATAAGAAGTTCACCTTCAATAGGTTCACCAGTATCTTAACAAAAAGTTTATTTTATTTTACTTTTCGAAATAAAAAACAAATTTTCATCTTACTTTGAACTTCAATTTTTGTATTATCACTATCAGCATCTACTAATGTTTCATAACCCATGGGTGATGTCGTATTTTCTCGTGCTATTCGAATATTCACACTAGGCATTGGTCGACCAACCGAACCTAATTATAAACAAAATGATAAGTATGTTTGTAGTAGAATAATGTATATGAATACTGAGATTTTCTTGAATAAATTTTATACTATCTTAAATTCAAATCGTGTTCTCTATGTATTTTTGAATAAGTAAAAATTATACCTGGAATTCTTTCTCCATCTAATGGATTCGTTAATGCCATACCACATTCTGTCATACCATAACGTTCAAGAAGACTATGACCTGTTATTTCATACCATCGTCGATGAATACTTTCAGGTAATGCAGCTGAACCACACATCATTAAACGAATCATTTGTGAACATTGTTCACGAACAAATTCTCTTGTTTGAGGACGTGATGCTAATTTACTTTCATAATCTTGAATAAGTTTTGAATAGATTGTTGGTACTGCTGTAAAGACAGTTATATGTCGTTCGAAACCAGGTTGAACTAAATGTTCCCATGCCTATAAAAATACGTAAAATAATATTTTGTTTTTTTTCTCTTTTAAAATAACCTTTGTTGCATCGAAATGAGGAAGCATTACAACTGTAGCACCAATAAAAAGTGGTGTTAAAAGTGCATTGATAAGACCATGAACATGATGAAGAGGTAAAACATGTAATATAACTATAGATCAAAAGAAAGCGAAAAAATAAGTTAATTATAAAAAAAAAATTTTTTACCATCATCTTTAGTCCATTCCCATGCTTTTATCATTGAATCAACATGTGCTTGAATAGTATCAAATGTTAATACACATCCTTTTGGTTTACCACTTGTTCCACTTGTATATATAATTAAAGCATTTGATCGTTCACTTCGATCAATTGTTGTTGATAATAAAAGATCATCATTAAGATTTTCATTCGTATTTTTTGTTGATAAATTCTTCTTAATATTAATAATAGGCATATCAGTTTGTGAATTATGTGTTAATGTTGATTTAATCAATTCATTACTATGATCATCACCAACAATAACTCCACGACATTGTGCATCATTAAGAAAATAAGCAAGTGATGAAGGTGGATGATGTGATGATAATGGAACTACAGTTGCACCGACCATCCATGAAGCCCACATAGCAACAATAAATGAAACATCATTTGGACATAAAACACCAAATTGTATATTATTTTTATTTTGTGTGTCATCAGTCGATTTCTGTTGTTGACAAAATGGAGTAAGACGACGTGAGAGTTGTCGTGAAAGAGAATAGAGTTGACCATAAGTATATGAAGATGAATGATCAACTAATGCAACATGATTTGCATAACGAGAAACTGATTCATAATAAATTGGACGTGATGTTGATGATAAACGAAATGAAGATTTGAAATGAAAAAAACTTTTACGTATTGGAAAAATAATAATACGAGAATAAATCATCTGTAATAGAGATTATTTTGTATGGATCAATTATATTTTCAAATAACAAATCTTTATAAGATTCTTATAAAAATAATTCATTAGATTAATAAAACAACTTTTACTTGTTTTCTTTGATAAAAACAATTCTATATTTAATGTAAAGAAAAATTTTTAAAGATATTTATAATCTAGCTTTTTCTTTTAGAGAAATAAGATAAAATATTAAAATATGTGAAATCACAAAAAAAATCAACTTATTCAATAATTATATGCGAATATATAGGATTATTTTTTATCCTTCGATGAAGGTGGGAAAAGTTTTGCATTTAATTCTTTTTTATTCACTTTTCCAACAGCATTTCGTTCAAGTTTATCGACAATTTTCAATTGAGTTGGACATTGATAACCAGGTAATTTCTTTTTACAATAATCTCGTAATTGTTCAAGTGTTAAATCTTGTTCTTTCTTGCCTGGTTGAAGTACAACAATAGCCGTAACACGTTCACCCCATTCTAAATCTTTAACACCAATAACAACACATTCATTAACAAGTGGATGATGAAGAATAACTGTTTCAACATCTAATGCTGATATTTTATAACCACCAGATTTTATAATATCAACAGATGATCGACCAAGAATACGAAATGTATTATTTGCTTTATTATATTCAGCCATATCACCTAGAACAAAAACAAAAAATAATATTAACCATATATTGACATAAAATGTTTACAAGTATTTACCCATCATATAATATCCTTCAGAATCAAAAGCTTTTCGAGTAGCTTCTTCTTTATTAAAGTAGTATTTGAATATGGTAGGACCTTTGACATATATTTCACCTTCGATTTTTCCATCATGTTCTATAAAAATAACAATAAGAAGAATTTTTATGATAAATCATCAATATTTCTTTTCTACGAACCTTTTTGTAAAATTTTTACTTTATCATAAGTGCCTTCAACTACAGTTTGTTCGTTGTTATTTTCATCTTTTTGTACTAAACGTACTTTTAAATCAGGCATTGGAAGACCAACTCGACCTTAAAAATATTTACTAGATGATTACATATTAATTTGAACTTATTCCTTTACCAGCTAATTTCTTTCCATCAAGTTTATTTGATAGAACACGTCCTGTTTCAGATGAACCAAATTGTTCAACAATTTCAAAACCTGTTAATTCATGCCATTTCTGAAATGTTGATTCAGGTAAAGCTGATGAACCAGATAGAAATAGTCTATAAATTTAATAAAAATCGTTGAAAAAAGAAAACGATATTATTTTTTTCTATTAAATACCGCATATGATCTGAACATAATTTTTTTATATCTTTATTTGATGATTTTCCAATATGTTCAATTAATTTTATATAAACTGTTGGTACAGCTGAAAAAACATTAATTGATGGATTACGATCATTGAGAAGATGATTCCATGTCTATAAGAAATATAGATAAAATGAGAAAAAAAATGAGTTAATCTTATCAATTACCTGTTCAGCATCGAATTTATTCATCATGACTACTGTTCCACCAGCATAGAGTGGTGACATAACACAATTAATCATTCCATGAACATGATGAAGTGGAAGAACATTTAGTATTGTATCATTTTTTGTTACACGCCAAGCTGATAGCATAGCATTCATCTGTGCACGTAAAGTATCAATTGTATGAACAACACCCTAAATATTTTACGATATATATATTGTACGAAACATAATTAAAATTTACTTTTGGTTTTCCTGTTGTTCCAGATGTATATAAAATAAGAGCATCATCAGAATTTTTTGAAAAAATATCTAATTGTTCCTGATTTGATGATTGAAGGTTTTGTTTTGTTTTACCTAATTCAATATCTTTATTTGTAATTATAACTAATGGTATGCGATATTTATCGGCAAGTGGTCGAAGTAATTTTTCATATTCAGGCGAGACAATTAAATGTGAACATTTAGCATCATCAATATAATAATCAAGTAATGCTTCGGGATGATCTTTACAAAGTGGAATACATATTGCACGTGAAAGCCAACATGACCATTGAGCTACAACAAATGATGCATCTGGATTGCAAAGAAAGGCGATACGTTTATTAGCAGATTTCTTTTTGTCATCGGTTACAGAAAGAAGTTTATCACGTAATTGCACAGCAGCAGATAAAAGATGTGAGTATGAATAACGACCATTGGAATCAATCACAGCTGTTTTATCTGGATTATCAAGTGCGGAACGATAAACAGTACGAGAAGTTAATGATAAAATATTTTTTTGATTGATAAGATGAAATAAAGATCTTCGTAACATTTTTCTAATAGATATCTGAAACAAAATGGATTTATGATATATATTGTTCGTTGAAGTACTATGAAAAAACATTCATAGATAACAAAATTATTCTCATATTATATCAGTTATAATAGATTTTGCCTGTCCCACATCGTTTTTTCAGAAGAATTGTAATGCAAAGTAGCACTTGATCATCATACATATAACAACTGCTCTTATCTTTCTATTCCGATTTGCAGAAAAGTACTATAAGAAAGTATTCTTTCCAAATCGTAAGTATTTCGAATACGTTTCGCTCGCACTTAAATACTGTACATTCAAAGTAGTATACCGTCGTATCTCACGGATACTTTTTAAAAAAAAATCCTTTTTATTGGTTACTTTTTCTTATCCAATCCTAATACTACTGATAAATCTACCAAAAATCGAAACAAGGAGTGAAGTCAAAGAACGAAATTTTATTTTAGTCTTTCTGTTCGACTAAATTAATGAATCGAAAAAAAAGATACTAATATGGCAAGTAAAAGAACTATACTGACTTTTATATGCTAATAAAATGACGAAAGAAAGGAAAAAAATGCGTATCATTAGAGCTTTTAGAAAATTTGATATCGTTAAGAAGTTCTTACTATCATGATTTGTCATCATTCAAAAATCATGATAAAAAATATAGATTTTTCTTCTTAATGAGTTGCGTTTTATGTTCTTATTGAAAAATACCAAAGGAAATACATGTCTCACATTTCAAAATGAAAGTTACAATTATGTACATGGCTGATTACAATCAATATTCTTTGGCAAATCAAAAAGATGGGGATCTTGCGGATCAAGTTTCCATCCATCATAATCAGTAAATTGTTGAGGAGTTTTAAAACTAGGTCCAGAATAACACACGTCATTTCTAAGTTCATCAACTTCATTCCAATATTGATGTATCTGTTCTATTTCGACCTCATATTGTACTTTGAAGCCAAGCTCAACGTACGAGAAAGAATACGAGCAATAATATAGACATTGTCTTTGGAGTTGATAACCCTAGTTGAAATCACCTGGCCATAGTGTATACAAAAGTGCAAGTTGGTATTTGCACTCAACAAACATTATAAATACAAGAAAGATTATAAATTTTAACACGTAATAATATTTTAATTGTGAAGTACCGTGATGATTGTTAAACATGTAAAAGACACATTTCAAAAAGCGATAATTAATTGCATACATTGGTATGTAGTTGATAATTTATTATAGTATTAGATTAAACTAAGAGAAATACATATAGTACTGTACGGAACACGTTTATTGATAGATGTCAGTAGACATTGATAGATAGGCAAATATAATATGATTGGAGTCTTAAATCCTTCATTCCTGCACGTAGACTCTATTCAATATTTCGCTTACATTCCTATAATATAAACTAGGTTTAATTTATCTTTCTAAGTGCGTACGAGATTCCATGCAATGAAATGTGAAAAGATAATTTTTTTCATATACAATGCCTCGATAGTCAACGAGTATATATATCTGTGTCGTAATTTATCTTTCGAAGGAACACATTAAAACTGATTTTGGATTTTCAAAAGAAATAATCATTTCTGATTTATTTTTCAAGATGAAACGTGGAACTTTAATTCTTGAAGATGGTTCTGAATTCCAAGGTTATGTATTTGGAGCATCAACAAATACTACTGGAGAAGTTGGTAAGATTCTTTTTATAAATTTTGTTTTTCATTGATTTATTTATCTTTAATCTAGTTTTTCAAACTGGTATGGTCGGTTATACTGAATCATTAACTGATCCATCATATTGTGGAGAAATTCTAGTTCTTACTTTTCCACTTATTGGCAATTATGGTTTGTTATTTATATCTCTATGTTTAAACATGTGACTTAATCTATTAGTCTTATAGGTGTACCAGATGAAAAAGCTATTGATGATTTTGGTCTACTTAAATGGGTTGAATCAAATAAAATTTATGCATCAGCTTTAATTGTTAGTGCATATACTGAGCAATATAGTCATTGGAATGCCGTCGAATCTCTATCATCATGGCTTAAAAAACATAATGTTCCGGGTCTTTATGGTTAGTTTTATAAAGTCTTCTTTTTTTTATTTACCAATAATTATTTTAATTATTCAGGTATTGATACACGTATGTTAACTAAAAAACTCCGTGAACATGGAACAATGCTTGGAAAAGTATAATTTATATGATTTCTTTTCAACTTTTTTTTAAATGAAACTTACATCTAATTAGATTGTTATGGAAGGAACAGATCCAAAATCTATTACATTTCAAGATCAGAATAAAATTAATCTTATGACACAAGTTTCTATCAAGGTTAATAAACTTTTACTTTATTTTTCTTTATTTCTATGTTTTTATTAAATTATTAGGCACCACGTGTGTTGAATCCAACAGGAAAAATATCTATTGCTTGTATTGATTGTGGTCTTAAAAATAATCAATTACGTATTCTATGTCAACTAGGAGCAAAAGTAACTGTCTTTCCATGGAATCATCCTGTAAAACAAGAAGGTATTTTATTTGAAAACACAATCGATCCTATTCTTGTATTTTCTATTCATATTTTAGAATTTGATGGTTTATTTCTAAGTAATGGTCCTGGTGATCCACAAAGTCAATGTCCAGAAACAATTGAAACTATTACAAAATGGCTTACAAGTAAAACTATTAAACCAATATTTGGTATTTGTCTTGGTCATCAAGTAAAACATTTGACATAAATCTATTCATTTTATTAAATGAATTAAATTTTTGTTAAGTTAATGGCTTTAGCTGCTGGAATGAAAACAGCTAAACTTAAATACGGTAATCGAGGTCATAATCAAGTATGTTATTAAAAAATAACTTTCAAAATAAGTTTGTTTCTTCTGTTTTTGTATTTTTAGCCATGTTTATTAGAAGGAACTGAACGTTGTTTTATTACATCACAAAATCATGGTTTTGCTGTTCAAACAGCTGAAGGTTTAGCAAAAGATTGGAGTATATTATTTACAAATCAAAATGATCAATCCAATGAAGGAATTGTTCATGATTCTAAACCATTTTTTAGTGTTCAATTTCATCCTGAACATTGTGCTGGACCACGTGATACTGAAAATCTCTTTCAAATTTTTCTTAATGTTGTTCAATCATATAAAACAAATACACCCATCAATGTAAAATCTTATCTAATCGAACAATTAACTAGTCGTTGTAGTGATGCTAATGCACCACCACCTGCCTTCTGTAGTCGAGTTAAAAAAGTATTAATCTTAGGTAGTGGTGGTTTAACTATTGGACAAGCAGGAGAATTTGATTATTCCGGTATGTTTTATAAGTTAATTTTTTCTTGTTTTAATAATTAATATGATATGTTAAAGGAACACAAGCAATAAAAGCAATGAATGAAGAACATATTTATACTGTATTAATTAATCCAAATATTGCTACAGTTCAAACTTCGAAAGGTCTTGCTAATAAAGTTTTCTTTTTACCAATAACACCAGCTTATGTTGAACAAATTCTTCGAAATGAACGTCCTGATGGTATTCTACTTAGTTTTGGTGGACAAACAGCATTAAATTGTGGTGTTCAATTATATGAATCAGGTATTCTTCAAAAATATTCATGTAATGTATTAGGGTAAGTTCAACATTTTCTTATTAATATTCTATTTTCTTCTCAAATATTTATTATATAAATAGAACACCGATTAAATCAATTCAAGTAACTGAAGATAGAGCTTTATTTGCACAAAAAATGGCTGGTATTGGAGAAAAAGTTGCACCATGTGAAGCTGTTCATTCACTTGAAGAGGTTTGATTCAAAAAATAAATAAATAGAAATATTACAATAATATTTTTCTTTTAGGCATTAGCATCAGCTGATCGACTTGGTTATCCTGTTCTTGTTCGGTATATACATTGTTTTTTAAATAATTCTTCTTATTTATTATTTTATTATAATTATTTAGTGCTGCATTTGCACTTGGTGGTCTTGGATCAGGTTTTGCCGATAATCGTGAAGAATTAGTACCTTTAGTTACATCGGCATTAGCTCATTCATCTCAATTATTAATTGATAAATCACTTAAAGGTTGGAAAGAAGTTGAATATGAAGTTGTTCGTGATCAATATGATAATTGTATTGTCGTATGTAACATGGAAAATATTGATCCATTAGGTATTCATACTGGTGAATCAATTGTTGTTGCACCAAGTCAAACATTATCCAATGATGAATATAATTTATTACGAAGTGTATCAATAAAAGTTGTTCGACATTTGGGTATTGTTGGTGAATGCAATGTACAATTTGCATTAAATCCACAATGTAATGAATATTATATAATTGAAGTAAATGCACGATTATCTCGTTCATCTGCATTGGCATCAAAAGCAACAGGATATCCATTAGCTTATATAGCAGCTAAACTTGCACTTGGAATGAGTTTAGTTAAATTAAGAAATAGTATAACAAATGTCACATGTGCTTGTTTTGAACCAAGTCTTGATTATGTTACAATTAAAGTTCCAAGATGGGATTTAAGAAAATTTGTTCGATGTTCAAATAAAATTGGAAGTTCAAGTAATTAATAATTTTAGTTTATAAAAAAAAACAGAAATTCTTATTTGATTTGTATTTTAACTAGTGAAAAGTGTTGGTGAAGTTATGTCTATTGGTCGATCATTTGAAGAAGCTTTTCAAAAAGCTCTACGAATGGTTGATGAAGAAGTAACTGGTTTTGATCCATATTCTCGAACAATTACAGATGATGTAATTCATTAGAATTCAAGATTATTTATCATATTTTGAATTCATTCTATTATAGGAATTAAGTAGTCCAACAGATAAACGTGTTTTTATCTTAGCAACAGCTCTTCGTCAAGGTTATTCAATTGAACAATTATTTCAATTAACAAAAATAGATCGATGGTTTCTTCATAAATTTGCAACGATTATTCAATTTATTGCTGATCATTCAGATCCATCACTTATTCAAGATAAATCACTTTTACGTGAAGCAAAACGTTTAGGTTTTTCTGATAAACAAATTGGTATGTATTGTGGTAGTACTGAACTTGAAGTTCGTGCAACACGTGAACGATTTCAAATTCGACCATTTGTTAAACAAATTGATACTGTTTCTGGTGAATGGCCAGCACAAACAAATTATCTTTATTTAACTTATCATGGTAGTAGTGATGATGTACAACCAAGTACACTTGAAAGTACACCAATACTTGTTCTTGGATCTGGTGTTTATCGAATTGGTAAATCTATTTAAAATTGATTTTCGAATGAAAATTTGAATTCTTTGTTGTTTTCTTCTTCTAGGAAGTAGTGTTGAATTTGATTGGTGTGCTGTTGGTTGTCTAAAAGAATTAAGACGTCTTGGTCATTATACTCTAAGTATAAAATATAGATGAGAAGAAAAAAAAGAATTTTAAATTTATAATATTTTCATTTTATTAGTGTTGAATTGTAATCCAGAAACTGTTAGTACTGATTATGATATGAGTGATCGATTATATTTTGAAGAAATTTCATTTGAATCTGTTCTTGATGTTTATAATTTTGAAAGACCACATGGTATTGTTCTATCTATGGGTGGACAATTACCAAATAATATTGCAATGGATTTACATCGACAAAGTCATGTTAATGTTCTTGGTAAAAAAATTCAAATTAATATAATTCCAAAAAACTATTCTTATTTTTATCTTTTTCAAGGTACATTTCCGGAAAGTATTGATGCAGCTGAAAATCGTTTTAAATTTTCTCGTTTACTCGATGAAATGAATATTAAACAACCTAAATGGAAAGAATTATCAAGTTTTGAAGGTGCTAGTAATTTTTGTGATGCAGTTGATTATCCATGTCTTGTTCGTCCATCATATGTTTTATCCGGTGCAGCAATGCGTATTGTTTTTAATGCAAATGATTTAAAAGCATATTTAAGTGAACATGGTCTTTCAAAAGAATATCCTGTTGTTATTTCAAAATTTATTCTTGATGCAAAAGAATTAGATATTGATGCTGTAGCAAGAAATGGTGAAGTTGTTAGAATGGTATATATATGAAGAATTAGGAAAATTATTTCAAAATAAAATCTTCTATTTTCTTTTAGGCAATTTCAGAACATGTTGAAAATGCTGGTGTTCATTCTGGTGATGCTACTTTAGTAACACCACCACAAGATCTTAATGAACATACTATTGAACAAATTCGACGAATTTGTTTTTCAGTTGCTAAAGCATTACAAATATCAGGACCATTTAATTTACAATTAATTGCTAAAGTTAGTTTTTTATTAAGAAATAAAAATTGTAATTTAACATGCACATTATATTCAGGATAATGAATTAAAAGTAATCGAATGTAATGTTCGTGTATCTCGTTCATTTCCATTTATTTCTAAAACATTTGATCATGATTTTATTGCTGTTGCTACACAAATTCTAGTAGGTGTTGAACCAGAACCAATTGACGATGTTCTTTTTCTACATTCCGAACGTGTTGGTGTTAAAGTTCCACAATTTTCATTTTCACGTCTATCGGGTAAAGAATATATTTTTTTCTCACCGTATTTACTTTATTTTGTTTAAAAGGTGCTGATGTTTTACTTGGAGTTGAAATGATGTCGACTGGTGAAGTTGCTTGTTTTGGTGTTGATCGTTTTGATGCTTATTTAAAAGCATTAATCAGTACTGGATATCGTTTACCCAAAAAAAATATTCTTATTTCAGTTGGCTCATATAAAGCTAAACAAGAATTATTAACACCTATTCGTACTTTAAAACAACTTGGCTATGAATTATATGCTAGTATAGGAACAGCAGATTATTTTGAAGCAAATGGTATTAGTATACATCCAATTGATTGGAAATATGAACAATCAGAAACAAATTCAAATGGATATGAAAATGGAAATAGTCATCTTGATTCACCATCTATGGAAAATAATCCACAAACAACAATTGCAGATTATCTTGCTAATGGTTCATTTGATTTAGTACGTTTATTTTATTTTATTTAAAAAACAACATTTCTATCTAATTTTTTTTGTAGGTTATTAATATTCCAATGCGTTCAGCTGGTACATTCCGTGCATCTTCATTTGTTACTCAAGGTTATCGATGTCGTCGTTTAGCTACTGATTATAGTGTTCCATTAATGACCGATGTTAAATGTGTTAAATTATTTGTTGAAGCTTTACGTCGATCAACTCGACGTGGATCACTAATTGATATGAATATTGATTCCATCTCAACTACAACACTTATTCGATTACCTGGTTTAATTGATTGGTATGAAAAAGAAAACTTTTCTTTATTGAATACAAAATATTTATTCTAGTCATGTTCATTTACGAGAACCAGGTGATGAACATAAAGAAGATATTGTTACTGGTACTGCTTCAGCTTTAGCTGGTAAGAATAGAATAAAAATTAAACATATTAAAAATAAATATATATATTTCTTTTTCAGGTGGTATAACAATGGTCTTAGCAATGCCAAATACAAAACCAGCTTTAACAAATTTATCTGTATTAGAAACAACAGAAAAACTTTATGAAAAAAAAGCTCTTTGTGATTATGGTTTATATATGGGTGCAAGTATTGATAATGCTCAAGCCGCTTCTGAAATAGCACATCGTTGTATTGGATTAAAAATGTATCTTAATACAACATTTGGTGATTTAAAATTAGATAATATGGAATCATGGATGCAGCGTAAGAAAAATAAATTTCTATCTATACTTTATATATAATAAAGTTTATTTTTAAATAAATTAGATTTTGAAAAATGGCCACAAAATATTCCAATTGTTGCTCATGCTGAAGGTCAAACAGTTGCAAGTATATTATGTTTAGCTGAAATCTATGGACGTAGTGTTCATATTGCACATGTTGCACGTCGTGATGAAATTCTTCTAATACGTGCAGCAAAAGCAAAAGGTTTATTAGTTACATGTGAAGTTACACCACATCATTTATTTCTTCATCGTGATAATTCACAATTTATTTTAAATGCTTATGGTAATAATGAAGGATTTTGTCATGTTAAACCAGAATTACAAACAGTTGAGGATTGTCAAGCATTATGGGATAATATGGATGTAATTGATTGTATTGCTACAGATCATGCTCCACATACAAAAGATGAAAAATCGAAGAAAGAAAATCCACCACCTGGTTTTTCTGGTTTACAAACAGTTTTACCATTAATGTTAACTGCTGTTAATAATGGAAAATTAACAATTGAACAATTAATTGAAAAAATGTATAAAAATCCAAAACGTATATTTAATTTACCAGATCAAGGTGATGACACATTTATTGAAGTTGATATGGAAAGAAAATGGGTTATTGATGATAAAAGTTTATTATCAAAATCTGCTTGGACACCATTTATTGGTATGCAAATGCGTGGTGCTGTTCATCGTGTTGTACTTCGTGGTGAAGTTGTTGTTGTTGATGGACAAGTATTAGCTGAACAAGGAACAGGAAAAAATCTAGTTCATTTACGTGATAACAACAACAAAAAAATAAAAAGAGTTAAAACACCACAAAATTTAATATTGGAAACGAAACGTTCACCATTACAGATGCATCAAACACGACAACGATGTAAATAATTTTATTTCTATCCCATTTTTAATTGTAATTTTTCTTTTTGAATAGTTATAAGTGAACCTAGTGCATTGGATAAACCAGAAGGTATACCAAGAACTGGTGCTGGTCTAGCAAGACAACATTTACTTAGTGCTTTACAATTAACTCGCGCACAAGTATGTTCTTTTGAATATTTGAAATATATGATTTATATTTTTATTTGTTTTCTTTTTAGTGTCGAGAAATTTTTACTTTAGCACATCAATATCGTAATTGTTATTTCCATCATCGTCCAATTGAACCAATATTAACTGTAATTAATTTTTTTGCTATTGAATAATATTTAACTTTGATTTTAAAGGGTAAAATTTTATCACATATGTTTTTTGAACCTTCTACACGTACACAATGTTCATTTACTGGTGCAATGTTACGTCTTGGTGGTAGTGTAATGCCATTTGATAGTCAATTATCATCAATTAAAAAAGGAGAATCGATTGAAGGTATAATGAATTTATTGATAAATTGTTTTAGTTTATTTTACTTCATTAATATCATAGATTCTGTTCGAATGTTAATGAGTTATGCTGATGTTCTTGTTATTCGTCATCCTGAAATGGGTGTTGTACAACGAGCAGCTGGTGTATCACGTATACCAGTTATAAATGCTGGTGATGGTATTGGTGAACATCCAACACAAGCTCTTCTTGATATTTTTACAATTCGAGAAGAAATCGGAACATTCAATGGTTTAACTGTAAGTCATTTTATTTGATTTATTATCCTTAACAAAAAAATCTTTTCTTTTCATTGAAGATTACAATGGTTGGTGATTTAAAACATGGTAGAACTGTTCATTCACTTGCCAAATTATTAACACTCTATAATGATAGTATGTTACATCTTGTATTTTCTTCTTTAATATAATATATGTCTTTAGAATCAATTTCACTTCATTATGTTTCACCACAGTCGTTAGCTATGCCACAAGATATTGTTGATTGTGTTGCAGCTGCAGGCATTCCACAAGTAACCTATCCTTATAAGATAAAACTAAACAGATTATTCATTATTTTATCTTTAGAAATCACATACAAGTTTAGAACAGATCTTACCAGATACAGATGTTCTTTATATGACACGAATTCAAAAAGAACGTTTCGATTCAGAAGAAGAATACGAAAAGGTTTGTTTTTTTCTTAATATCTTATATTTAATTAATTATTTCATATTTTTCATAGGCTTGCGGTCTTTATACAATAACACCACAATTAATGCGTAATGCTAAAAAACATGGTAAAATGATTGTTATGCATCCATTACCACGTCTCGATGAAATAAGTACTTCATTTGATACTGATCCCCGTGCTGCATATTTTCGTCAAGCTGAAAATGGTCTTTATATCCGAATGGCTCTACTTAGTATTATACTTTCCAAATGATATTGTTATTGCTCAGTTTTTTGTTAATTTTGTTTTTGCATGATTTTGTTTTTTTGCTCAGTCATCAGTCTACCGATAATATGTTCAGGGTCTTTTTTTTTGTTTTTGCATGATTTTTTTTGTTTAGTCATTGGACTACCGATAATATGTTCAGGATTTTTTTTTGTTTAAGCATCTAAACAGAATAAACATTCTCAGTTATTTGTTTTCGTTATGTTTTCAGATAATGTCTAAAGCACTTCGTTTCGCACCAGCTGTAAAAGAATTACGTTTACATTTATGTCAAAAATCATCGACTAGTGAAGGTGTACGACAATTTATCGAGAAGTTTTATGTGAATTTAAAAAGCCAAAATCCAACAACACCAATACTCATACGAGAATGTTCAAATATAAATCCAACATTATGGACACGATATGAATATGGAATTGAAAAACAAATTCCATTAACTGGTATGAATGCTAATCAAGTATTCAATGCTATTGAAAATTTAACAAACAAAACGAATTCAACAACTGCAAATCGTTTGCCAAAATAAACTTTTGTACTTTTTTTTCATTTCGACTTGCCACTTAGATAGATTTATGACTTTTCTCTTTTTTTCTTTTGTCCTGAATAAAAAACCATGAACTCTTAATCCAATAAATGTCTATTTTTGATCTCTTCATATTTTTAGATTAGTTTGCTTTTTTTAATTATAAAACATGGATGAACTTAAAAAAGATGCTCGTTTTGCTCACATTGCAAAAGATCCACGTTTTCGACCAGCATCGAAAAGTGAACGAAAATTAAAAATTGATAGACGTTTTGCGTCGATGTTTAACGATCCAAAATTTAAATTAAAATATACAGTTGATAAACGTGGTAGACCACTTGTTAAAGAACATACAACACGTGATGATATGAAAAAATTTTATCATCTTGAAGAAGAAGAAGATGGAAATAGTTCAACATCATCCGAAGAAGAAGAAGAAACAGAAAAAGAAAGAAAATTAACAGATGATGAAGAACTTGATGAATTACTTCAAAGTGACGAAAGTCAAGAAGAAGAAGAAGATGATGATGAAGAAGAAGGAGACGAAGAAGAAGACAAATCAAGTTCATCAGATGAAGATGAAGAAATACCTGAAGTTACTGATGGAGAAACCTGGAATGAATTTGATGATAAATGTGCTCGGTAAATATTTCTAATTCAATGATAAAAATTAATACTTTTTAATTTAGAACTGATGACGTTAGTCATCGATTAGCTGTATGTAATATGGATTGGGATCGTGTACGAGCCATTGATATCTTTCTTTTATTAAACTCTTGGAAACCAGCTGATGGTACAATTAAATCAGTTACTATCTATCCATCTGAATATGGAATACAACAAATGGAAGCTGAGAAAAAATTTGGTCCTTTACCTGGAACGGCCCAACCTGTACCCATAACAACAAATCAGTAAGTGTTATATGCATAAATATATATATATGTATATATCTTGATTTTCTATAGAAATGGTAAACATAATGAAGATCAAACTGAAGCTGAAGAAGAACCAGAATTACCAGAAATCAAATCAGATGATGAGGATGAAGAACCAAATTATAATCATGATGATGATCAAGATGCAACTGATCCAATTATGCGTGAACGATTACGAAAATATCAATTAAATCGTTTAAAATATTACTACGCCGTTGCTGTATGTGATAGTGAAGCAACAGCTGCTCATATATATAAAGAATGTGATGGACTTGAATATGAAACAAGTGCTGTTCGCCTTGATTTACGTTTTATACCAGATTCAGTTACATTTGATTCTTCGATTGCTCCACATGATCAATGTACTCAATTACCTGATAAAACATTATATAAACCATTACTTTTTCGTAATACAGCATTAACACAAACAAAAGTACGTTGTACATGGGATGAAACACCAGTTGAACGACGTAGATTAACAAAGAAAAAATACACACTTGAAGAATTAGAAAAAGTTGATTTAGATGCTTATTTAGCATCAGAATCTGATGAAGAACCACAAGATGATGATGATGATAATAATAATGACGAAAGTGGTGATGAAGATGAGAAGAAAAATGATGATGCAATTTTCAAAATACCAACATCTATTCCATCAGATGAAAATAAAAAAAAATCAAATCAACCAATAGCTCGAGCACCTAGTGTACTTAGTACTCAAGATGATATTGATCGTTATAGGTAAATTTTCGTCTATATATATAACTTTGTCATTTATTTGTTTCTTTAGAGCTTTACTGTTAGATTTTAATGAAGAACCAAAATCAAATAAAAAATCGAAAAAAAAATTAACAACTTTTTTCGATGAACAAAATAGTGATGAAGAACATTCTAATCAAGGTATGCTTGATGATGATGACGATGATGATGATAGTGACATTGATATGGAGATCACATGGCAACCAGGCTTGAAAGGAAAAGTTGATCAAAAATCACAGATTTCACAAAATCAAAGTGAAAAGAAGAAACCTAAGAATAAAAAACAAGAAAAATCAAATCTTCTTCGAGAACAAATGGAACAACGAGAAGAAGAAGAAGATGATGGTCAAACTGAAAATGATCGAGAAACACTTGAATTACTTACAGTTGATGATGACATTGATGAAAAACGTGATTATAATCTTCGCGATATGATCAAATCTCATAAACAATCAACTAAAGCTGCAGCTAAAAATGCTAAGAAATCCAAACATATGCAACAAACTTCTTTAGATACATCAGAAACAAATAAGAATGACGATTCTTTTAAATTGAATGTAGATGATACACGTTTTAAAGCTATTTATGACAAATCAGCATTCAATATTGATCAAACTGATCCTCGATTTAAAGCAACAGCTGGTACACAACGACTTATCGACGAAAAACTAAAGAAAAGAAAATTTGATAATGTAACTTCTTCATCAAGGACTGACCGTGATGAAGATGATATTGTTGCTAAATTAAAGAGAAAATCAGCAAAAAAAGATTAATAAAAAAATAAATTATTAATTGTTCAGAAGAAAAACAAAAAAGAATATATATCATTTTTATTCCTGTTCAAACAACAGTCTAGGTTATCACTGGACAAAATATTTATGAAAAGAGATGAGCTATCTTTAGATGAAAATCGTTGACAAAGACCATACAATGTAGAAAATTAATTCGGAGGAAGAAGAGAGGAGTATTTGACTTTTTTAAAATATAATATATCGAAAAAACAAGAACGTTTTCATTTTTTGGTCAAATCAGTAATATCATATTCGAAGAGATCGTTTTCAACATATGAAGTTTATTCTGTACACTTAGTTTACAAAAAATAGAAAATATTCTAGAAATTATCATTAATTGAATTTGATCAGCTCTGTTTTTGTTTTTTTGTAAGTGAATCAATTTCATTCATAACCAATAGTCATTTCAATATTTGTTTTCACTAATTGTTCAAAAGGTTACGGTAACCCTTTGACAATAATACTTCTAAAAGGAGCAATTTACTAATAACAATTTTATGCATTAGGGAATTCTCTAACACTCGAAAACAAAAGAAATAAGATGTGACATATTTCAGGAAAGATATGACACAAATATTAAATAGAAAGCAAAAGATGATCTTATGATACTCTAAATTATTTGACATAGAAATTATTTCAAGCAATGATAAAAATACTATATTTAAATATTCTTAGATACAAAGGAATAGTATTTGAATATATTTCCTGTTGATTATAAATCATGTTTTGAATAGGTGAGAGTATGAATCGATCTTGTTCATACTTGCTATGCAGAACGATTGATGTCATGGCTTGATTGATCGAGTAGTAAATAATTACCGAAAGATTTATGATATTTTCTAAAGTATTTTTTGTGTAATATATACATGTGGATAAAAACAAAAAATAAATCATTCTAATGTATACAATTCGAAACTCATTGATATGATCAAGATCTGCGCATCGTAAACGTTCAAACTGAAAGTCAAATACGAATAGACAAAATGGAACAATCGTTTCTTATGTATTATATGAACAATAAATACAATTACGTAGTTGTTTTGCTTTCTACAATATTTTTATGATTTCTTCTTTATTTATTAAATCATATAATTAATAGAACGGAACATGAAATAATAATATTTGTCCGACAAAATTAATATTAATAGATGCAGTCTGTTGAAGCAATAAATAGAAAGAAATTCTTGTGTATTATTGAACACATTCTAATCGTATGTAGAGTAAGAAATAATTATTCTATCTTATTGTTTTATAACAGTTATGTTTTTAAAATAATAAATAAAATTATTCAATCTTGTTTAATATATATTGATAGGTTATACCGTATTGTTGTTTGTTTTATCTTCGTCAACAAGAAGAATGAAAGAAGAAAAAAAAGATAGCTCAAGATTGAATGATAACAAAAATTATCAGAAATAAAGAAAAATAAAAATAGAAAAAAAGAACTAAGAAAGTTTTTTTGTCTTGCTGAAGAGAGTATCAACTACTTTCGACATATTTTGAACAATCACTAGCGCATCTTGATATTGTGTATCTGATGGTTGTTCATCAAAAATAACTATATTTGCTGAACCTTGATCAAGAATACCACTAAATTTTTTGTCTAGAATCATTTGAGAAAGTTTCTTCTCAACAACATCCTAAAATAAACGAAAAAATGAATAACAAAAAAGAAACATCAGGGTAAAATATACTTGAGGTAAATTAATCAAATGTGCAATATGTTCTATTTGAACATTAGAGAATGGTTCAAGAAGACGACACAGATTTTGTTCTAATAAATTATCATATAATGTACCTAAATGTGAATGAACCATCGGGTCATCGGATAATTCAGTTTTAAAATCTTTTAATGCCTAGACAAAAAAAGAATTTCTTATAAAATCAATGATTTTATTTTTCAATAATAAATTCAAACCTGTTGAAAATCAGCTAATGATCTTTTTTTACTTGCTTGTGCAACAGCTTTCATTGCTTCAACATCTCGACCACTATATTTAAGTGCTAATTTAACCGACATAAGTCCATTAACATCATCTGGTCTATAGGAAAAATATAATATTTATAATAATAAAATATAACTTAAAATAAATAAACATACGCATTCATCATTACTTTTGATAATAACATATATTTTAATGCAGTAATACCTTTATTACTATTAATTTGATCATAACCTTCAAAAGCTTCATAAAAATATGAAAATGCTGTTTTAAAATCTTTATCTTCAGCAGCATGAAGAATACCTTTAATTAAATATTATTATAAGACACCGAAAAACTCTAGCAAAGAAAATATCTACCAGATTGTAAATCAAGACTTGCTTGAAGTTTTGGTGGTGTATAAATTCCATTTGCTGTTGTTCTTGCTGATGTTAATGCAGCTCTAAATAAAATCATTATTAATAGTTTTTCTTGATTCAATTTTTATTATTAATTTACCTTGCTTTTTGTAAATTACTTAAAGCAAAATATGTTTTACTTTCAAATAATTGTACTTCTACAAGTAATTGTTTATCATCAAGTTTTTTTAATTCTTTTAATAATTGTGAACCAAGTATCAATGCTTCATTATAAAGATGTGTTTCATAATATAAAGCAACAAGACGTGCCTAAAATAATATTTATTATTAATAATTAAATATTATTATGTTTTTACTTCAAGTTCTTGTCGAAGAAATGTTCGATTTTCACTTTTAGCCCATTCAATATTTTCTTGACATAATGAAACCTAAATTTAATTATGTTATATATTATAAGATTTGATTAAAATAAAAAATGATGTCTTACTTCATCACCGGTACCAGCTTCCATATCGAGAAATAAATCAACAAGTGTTCGTACAAGTTTAGCTGCTTTAGCTTTACTTACAAGACCAAGAAATGGTCGAGTAGTTTTAATTAGAGCTGCCAATGCTATAAAATAATTCTATTAGTTGTCTGTCTAAGAGAGAAAAAGAATTCATTTTTCCATACCTTTTGCATCTTTTATTTCTTTAAAAAGTTTTCCAAGAGAAAGTATTGCTGATTCTTTAATTCGTGCTGATTCTTCATCATCAATTTTTGTTTCCAATTGAACTAATTTTTCCAATAAACTACGAGCAGTTTTATAATCTTTTGCAACTAATGCTGTTTCAGCTTCTTCTAAATCTATCTGTTCTTGTGATTTTGGTTTTTCATCTGTTGTCTGTTGTACAGTATCATTTGATGTTAATCCTGGCATTGAATATATTTATTTTTAAATCTACAATTACAAATATATATATTTTATTTATTTATCTAATAGTCAAAACTTATGTTATCTCTGTCAGCTAGGAAAAAAAACACACACGCATACACACATTTAGATATAGATGAATAGATATTAAAATATATTTTAAAGATAAAATGGCATGTCATTCGTCGTTAACCAATTATGTTGTCGAAGAATTTCGTTAATAATAAGTCGATTTTCTTTTAAACAATTTTCTGCATATAAATGTGCTCGAAAACTTGTTTGAAGATCATCAATACGTGTACAAGTTTCAGAAGTTATTGATCGACTACGAAATATTAATTCTAATAAAAATAAATACTCGGTTGTTCTCTAAACAAAAGACATAACATATATGTTAATCAAAATATATATATTTTACTTCATCTGTTATTGAACGATCTGCTAATTCTCTACTGATTATTTCAACAATTAAACGTCGATCGGAATCAAATAAAAGTGCATCACTTGTCGTCCCTCCATCACCGAACAGATCCTTGAAGAATTTAATAACTGAGTTCATCGTTTTACATTCAATTGGATCAACTATTTGGTATAAGAAGAAAATAAATAATACAATTTATATATATATATATTTTTCTCTCCTACCACTTCGATTAAATAATAAAATTAATCGTTCGATTAATTCTCTACATGATATTTGTTCATTAACAGCTACTAATGTTAACATTATTGGATTTTCATGTGGATAATCAAAACGTAAATTAAGTGATAAAATAAATTTAATTAATGTTAATACTAATTCATCATCTTCACCATTATTTTCAATTAAATCAAATATACTTTTTAAAAATACACAATTTGATAATTGACCTAAATAAATAATGAAATAAATAAATAAATAAATAAATAAATAATTACAAAATTATTTTACCGTAACTATGCACCGGAAATGGTTCATTTGTTAGAAGTAAATCTGTAAGAAGACGAAGAGCAGAAATCACCGTCGATTTTGTATTTTCACCTAAAATTTTTTATATTAATTCTATTCATAATATAAGCAGTTGCATGGTGAGAAAATATGAATTATTAAGCATGAGCGATATACAAAAGAAACATTAACAAAAGCGGCTACATACACATGCATTATATTTAAACACCTGTGGAACAAATATTATTAATACTTGTTTGAATGATTCGAATACAATTTGATACTATTGGATGATCAATTACATTTGATATGGAAAACATTTGATCAATTTGACATAAAAGATGTACTATATTACATAGAATACCATGTATTTGATGACCAACATTCTAATCGTACAAAAAAAATTAGTTTCTAATTTGAAATAAAAGTAAAATTAATGACTAACCATTCCAGTCAAATTCATTAGATCGGCTAAAAGTAATCGTATATCTTTCTGTTGAATTACTTTCGAAAGTAAAGTACAATTGAGATTCACATGAGATTGCTAGAAAATAAAATTAGTAAGATTTTATTATAAGTTTCTTTTTATAGCTTGTATAGAACGACAAATCAAATTTTTGTATTATTAATTAATATAATAATAGACATTAGTCACCTCAAACAATTTTTATTCTAAAACATAGTAAGTAAAGAACACTCTCGTGATCATTCTTCGAAGCAAAATCTTATTTATTATGACGTGTACGATAGACTTAAACAAGAAAAACTAATTCCCTTTGAGGCCTTGTTCTATAGAAAAAGAAGAAGAAGTATGCATCTATTGGATTAGAAATCCTGTGTGTGGTTATTTGCCGGAAATAGATCTTACAGACAGTGGATTATCTCAATTACCTACCTATTGTGACAAGTCTTTCAAGCTCTTATAAATTTATGTTTTTTTAATTAAAAAAATATTTTTTTGTTATTTCTTTTTTTTTTCTTACCAATAACTCTTGTAATTGACAAATACTTTCAAATAGTGCATTGGCATCTCGTCCTAATGTATAATTTCGTTCTTCGCAATCATTGGAACAGGTACTAATTGTTTCAATTAATTGTCGAAAACGACGAAGATCTGGATGATCATCACTTTGATCAAAACGCTGTAAAAATAATTTTCGATAAAATTTATTAAATTAATAAAAAATAAAATTACTTCAACAGCTTTTTCAAGATCATTCCATTGATTATCATTAAAACGTATTTGAGATAAATATGAAATTAATTTCGATGATAATTGAGAACATGTAACATAACTTGAATGTGTTGTCGAATGTATTAATGAGATCATATCAGTAACTATTTCATCTGAACGATCGGTTGTGTCATTATCATCATCATTGTTTATTATTATTGAATCGTCCATTGATAGATTTTCAATGGATATATACGATCCAATTCCGAAAAAAAAAGCAAAGAATGATGAATAATGACGACAACGTCTTTATAAGCTTGTCGCCAAGAATATTTTTTTTTGTCAGATAACAACTGTAGCGTCTCTATAAGAAAATAATATAGAGCGAGCGTCTGAAATTACATCGAATATCAGTGGATGGAAAATTCCACCAATGACATTCTTTGTCTTTCTGTATGTGCATGCTTATGTGATTGCTTGTTTACTCAGTCTGTCTATCTGTCAACATTCGTTCGTTTGATTCTTTCGGTGATATAATCAGATCTTTTTGTTCGTGTCTACCACTCAATTCCTATTCTTTTTTTTGAAATTTGATTCTTGTAATATGGTAGTTCATGATCGTATGTATTAAAATAAATTATTTTTCTTGTTTTATTTGCTTTGTTAATAGGTGATGTGAGCCGTTTTGCTGACAGAAGTAGAGAACTTTGGTCAGAACGAACAATGTCGGATGTAAAATATAAGCAAAATAGTTAGTTTATATGATTTGAATAGTTTGAGAAATATTTTTATAAATTTTTCATATAGGTTTTCTTCGTTGTTGTGGAAATTGTCCATTTGCATCATTACTTGCATTTATTTTAACATTAACGGGTACAGGTATTTGTTGTGGATGTCTTTATTATCCATTACGAGCAACAATTGAACATATTAATAATGTATTTGAAATAGAATATATCGATCATGATTGGTAAATTATTAAATAAAAAAATACTAAATCTATTGATTTGTTTTGCTATTTATAAAGGATTCGAATTTTACGTCTAGCTGTTATTTTTGTTTTGGCAATCATGGGTGGTTTTTCAATGATTTTACTTATCGTTGGATCATTAGCTACAGGTGCTACGCGTCATCAAATTTATACAGGATTTCGTTCTCGTCTTGGAGGTCGTATTGCAACGGGTTTCGTAAGTTTTAGTCAATGAAAAGTAATGATAAACTAAAATTCAATGAAAAATATATTTTAGTTTTCTATGATTGTCTATGGTCTATTACTTATTTGGTTATTTGCAATGTTATCTTTAGTTGTACCATGTATTGGATTATATATCCTTAAACATCGTTGTATAGAAGCATGGGCAGTACCAACACCATCTGATTGGCCAAATACGGCTTCACCAGCATTATGTCTTACACCAGGAACATATGGAATTCCTGTACCAAAACAAAAACCTGATGCAAAAGTTTGTCAACAACGATTTAATGAGCTGTGCACATTGGTAAGAATTGTTTTTTGTTTGATAAAATATGTATAGAAAATGATTTTGTTTTTCTTATAGACAGAATATACGCCACAATATTTAGCAGCTTTAATTGGTTCATTTTTTGTTGTTATGGGTTTGGTAAGAATATAAATATTTGCTTGTGTAAAATAGACATTATATTTAATATTATTTTAGATTCATTTTCTTTGTTGTCTTGTGGCTAATTATGCTCATATAAAAGATGGTAGAAAATTACGCGATTATGAAGAAGCAATTCGTGAAGAAATTGAAATATCAAAACTTAATCAAGGCTAAATAATATAATGAAATATAACTTAATGTCCTTAATAGAATGCATTCTCTTTTTTTTTGTTGTACTATAGTTTGTTGATTGAAAATCAACTTTTTGTTGTTGTTTTGGTTTTTATACATATATTGTTATTACTATGAGTAGATCTGTGTGAATTGAATCTTCCAACGAATATGGGTATTCGTTTTTTGTCAGATGTATAAGTCCATTTTGTTGTCAGTTTTTGTGTAATATATATATATCTTTGTGTGTGTTTATGTAATCAGATTTCTTCTCAGGTTTTTTTTTGAAAAAAAAACAAGTGCCTTTTACACTTGACTTACATATATATATATATATTGTCTTATATCTCTTTATATTGTTCGTTTATCCTATTAATATGAATAAATAAACATATAGTTTGCTTTTCTGAATATATATGTATTCTTGTTGATATTTAAAAAAAAACATCACATAGTGAAAATATATATGGTCTACATATTGTAGATAAAACTTTTGGATTAATTTATTTAATTTCTTCGCATGTTTGAAGCAGTTATAGCCTCATTATTGAAAGGTTATGTTGCTCGTTATGTTGATATAAATGCTGATCAATTATCTGTTCAATTACTTTATGGTCGACCTATTGTTGTTGAAAATTTAACATTTAATAAAACTGAACTTAATAATGATATTCGAACAAAATTAAAATTACCTATTGAAATTGAATCTTTACATGTTGGTAAAATTCAATGTTCATTTGTCTGGAGTTCATTATTTTTTCGTTCATCATCAGCAGCATTTATTATTAAAGTTGAACATGTACGTGCTATTATAAAACCAATTATTCTTGATGATAATGATAATCAAACAGAAGAATCAATTGAAGAAGATGAAATATTAAAAAAACAAAATCATTTAGATTTATCTGAACAACAATTAGAAAAAGAATTTGAATTTCTTGGAGAAGTTAAATCATCATCATGGAGTTTAAAACGTTTAATATTATCATTTTTAGAAAAAATTCAAGTACAAATTATTGATGTACATATAAGTTATGAAAGTTTTACATCTGATAATACACCTTATACAGTTGGATTATCATTTGATAATATACAAATATCAAATGAATTATCTAATGAAAATATGAATAGGAAAATTTTTCAAATACATAATCTTGCTCTTTATGCTGATACAAATACGAATAAAGATCAATCATCATCATCATCTGTTCATTCATATATTTTATTACCATCAAATTCAATAAAAATTTATTTAACACATAATTATTTACGTTCAGCATTAGTTAATCGTCGACAACCACGTTATGAACTTGAATGGACATTTGATGATTTAAGTTTAAAATCAAGTATTGAACATATTAAAATTTTATCTGATGTTACTCGTTTTATACAATATTCAAATACACATAGAAAATTTATAACTGATCCAAGTCGACCACATATGAAAATATCTAAACAATCAGCTAAATTATGGTGGCGATATATAACTTTAGTTCTTATACGAACACAAAATTATTTAAAAACACCTGTTTCAAATGAACAAACACATACAACTACAAATTTTTGGTTTAATTCAAATATATTAAATAAACGTTTAACACAATTAATAACATATAAACGTTTATATCGTTTATATCTTGATAATAAATATTTAAAACGTTCAACAATAAATAATTTTACTCAAGCAGATCGATTAATTATGAATGAAATTGAAATGGATTTTAATCTTGATTGTTTAATTCGAATTCGTCGAGTTATATTTCGTAAACGTGCTAATGAAAAATTTAGTTTAGTTAATAATCAAAATCAAACAGCAAATAATGATGCAACAGGTTCATGGTATATGAGTTATGCTAAGTGGATTAGTTCAAAAACAGTTGATCTATGGAAAACAACAACACCGACTGATATTAATCAAGCAATTATTTCAAGTACAACACCTATAATACCATTGAATGAAAATGATGAAAAATTACAAGAACAAGTCAATACTTTTATAGCTCAATCATTAGAAGATGAAGATTTATCACAACATCGTCGAGATGCTTTATATTTACGTTTAAAATTTGTATTGAAATCTGTTCAAATTGATTTATCATCGAATGATGAAGTCCTTTTTAATTTTTCATTGAATAATGTATCTGTATTAACGGAATTAAGACCAAGACATCAATCAATATTATTTTATTTACGATTAGACGATTTAAATATTTGTGATCGATTAAGAACAGATGCATTTTCAAATATTGTTTGTCCAAAACAACGATCACAAGAGTAAATTATTTTAATAATATTTGATAATATTCGTTGAATCGGAGTTTCGCCATCTGTCAAAGAATCGATGAACTATGATAATTATTTTCAAAAAAATATGAATGCAGGACATATATAAGTGTCAGAATACAGCTTGTTGCCTTCAGATATCAATGTAATCCGTAGAGATTTTTGTAATCGACAGGTTATATTACTCTCGAAAACAAAGATCTCATGATAGTTCTTACAAGACTCCAATTTTGCTATGGCTTTCGAAGTTATAGCCAAGCGTCTGGATCTTTTCGATTTTAAACTCTTTAGCTAGAAGGCTTAAAGTGTATAAAGATCGTTATGATACAGTTTTTAAAGAGTTGTGAACCCACACTGGACATTCGCCAACTGACGAAAGTTATCAAATGCTAATTTCCTTTTCTTAGCCATGGACAAGAACTAAATAGATTTCTGTATGATTAACTGTGCCTCTTGAAAATTTTGATTCTATAAATATTGATTATAAATTTGAAAATAAATTCATTTTTTTTCTATTAATGATTTTATTTGATTTAGTTCATCTGTTGGTGCACAACGTGCTCCAGTTTTTGAATTATCATATGAAACAAATGTTCCAGGACGAGAATCAAAAACAAAACGACTTTCATTTGCCATTGCTATTCGTAGTCGTGGTCTTTGTTTTGTTTGTTGTCCTATATCAGTTGAACGTCTACGTAATTATTTCTCATCTGCATTTACTGAACCATCATCAATACCAACATCATCATCATCGCCATCATCATCAATTCTTCAACATTGGACACAGTTAAAAGAACGTACAACTAAACAATTAAAATCTGCCATTGATCAAATCTTTTCTCCAATAACATCAACTAAAATGACTTCATCAAATGTAAAACATATCAAACAAGGTCAAAGAAGATATAAAAAGAGATTTGATATCTATCTTGATATTTGTGCACCACAAATGATTATTCCTCAATCATCTGATCGTGCTCTAATTATTGATTTTGGTTATTTAACATTTATCAATGATGAATATAAAAAATCTTCGTGTCCGTTAAAAAACTGTGATATGCATAATACGGGTTCAACATCACCATCACCAATAACAAATTATTTTCAACAACGTCCATATTTTTTCAATGAACAACGCACATCACCTGTTTCATCAGCAATTATTGAAGATGATGATGAAGAATTTTTAACACCTGATAGTTCACCATTAGCAACTGATGGTTTACCTGAAACAGAAACAACAAATTATCCCGTTAATATCATTCCAAGAGAACAAAGTTTATCCCCTACAAATGATACAAAAGATCTTATATATTCATCATTTTCATTATCATTATGTGATATGCAACTTGGCTATTTAACTTATACAGATAATCAATCAAAAAATAATCTTTCATCTATTATTGAAAAATTTGGTGTTTGTTTTTTAATTCAATATCGAACAGTACAAACATTTGATCCATTATGGCCATTGATAAAGGTTTCAGGTACATTACCAAAAGTAATTATACATCTTGATCCATCTTGTATTGAAATATTATGTGGTACAATTAATAATTGGGGATCATTTATTGAAAATTTAACTTCATCAATTGTATCACAATCTGATATAACAACAAATAAAAAGACTATTGATGAATTAAGTGCACGTTTAGCACTTGGTTTTCGTATTAATGAAATAAGTATACAATTAAGCGATGATTTACGTGCATTAACAGAAATACGCATACAAAATATTGATTTAACATTAATGAATCATGTTCATTCAAATATTGTTTCATTTAGTGTACATACATTAATGATTATTGATGCTTTACAAAATCATGGAAAAGATTATGAATTAATATTAACAAGTAATCGTGCATTAGATATAAATACTCAAACAGGTACATTATATGAATCAAATAAATATTTATCAAATATTGAAGATGAATATTTAATACGTGTTAATATACAATCAGCAACTGATATACAAACAAATGAAAATTGTTTAACAGTTGATATACATGTTAATAAATTACATTTTCTATTTAATCCTGAAACATTATCAATATTAACAAATTTTTTTGTTAATATTATTTATCGTATGAAAACACTTCTTCGACAAAATAGTATTAAAGAAGAAAATGAAATAATAACGAGAATTGAAAAGAAAAGAACAACAAGATTTCAAATCAATAGTGAATTTCAAGAATTAAGTATTTTATTTACAAATGTTATAACAATAAAGTCTATAGGTAGAAGAGTTTTGGGAACTAAACTTGAAAAAATAGCTGCAGCTAGAATAAAACAAGCATCATGTAATATTTTTCTTGAACCATCAACAATGATTGAAGCGGAAATATGTGCTTTACAAATATTTAATCTTTTACATGATACATCAATTATAACACATAATGAACAATCAAGTGCTATTATTGATTTTGGAATTGAAGATAAAAAATATACGAATCAAGACAAAGTTTTACCTAGTAAAGCATTTCATCTTGTATATACAGATAATAATAATGGTATTGAGGATTTAGTTATTGAAATGGCTTCAGTTTGTTATACACATTCACCAAAAATTATTTTTAAAATTGAAACAATTCTTAATTATATGGCTCAACATTGTCATTCAAAAATAGCTATTGAAATGGAAAAAATGAAACAAAATATGATTAAACAAGGATCTATATTACTTAATCAATATGTTCATCCAAATGAATCTAGTAAGATTATCAAGAAATATTATATTTTATTATATAAGATAATAGTCAATTATTTATATATTAACCATTATTTCTCCGCTGTAGAATGCTGATTTAGTCTTTTTTGTTTTGCTGTTTGTCAGAATGAATATTTATACAATTATCCAAAGGCTTTATCTAACAAAATTTTTCAATGTTCTTATGCAATAGTTTGTAAACTAACATTTTTTTTCAATTTTATTTTTTTACTAAATCCATATTGTGACTTATATTGGATTTTAAAGAATATAGTTTTGATATTAATTTTATAATATTATTAACTACAGTAAAATTTTCAATTAATATCAATGAAGTAAATGAAAACATACATGTTCTTTCAAACTAAAACAACGAATCTAATAGCTGAGTAATAAAGTTTGATATGTCGATATTTATTTTTACGTTCTAAACTAATATAAGAGAATATTGATTTTTTCATAAATAAACATAACAAAAACAAATCAGATACTGAGCAAGCATCTATACAGTTTAGTAGACACTTTATTAATAGTTATGCTATTCGAAAAAACTTTCAACTGACTGATTCTAGCCATCGATATATTTTTAAGATCGAGGTCAAGTAAAAAATTGAAAATATTTCAGATCAGCTTGTTTTCGATTTATGATGTATGTTATTAATAAAAATTTGTATTTCTTAATTTAATTTAGTTTTCGAAACTGTAGAACCAACTCGTCAATTAAATTTAAGTATTGTTCTTGCTACACCAATTTTAATTTTTCGTCCTCAATCAAAATCAGTTTCAACAAATGCTCGACTCGTCTTTCATCTCGGTGATATTCATGTTGAAAATTCTGAAAATCATTCATCAATTTATGAAATAAAAATTAATGATCTGAATTTATTTTCTGTTGATCTTGAACATGAATTTCGTCAAAGTCAAGGAGTAAATCTTATACGAATGTATAAAAATCCTCGTTCACCATTACCTATACTTGATAATATATCTATTCATCTTAATCTTAAATTAACTGATACATCAACAACAATTGATTCGAAATTAGTTTCATCTGTTCAAATGTTTCTTGGTAAACATCAAATAACATTATTACAAAATATAATTAGTTCATTGACATATAATGAAAATGATCAAGTCGATACACCAAATACAAATATGACAGATGAAGAATCATTATTATTATTTGATGAAGAAGAAATAAATCTTCCATTAAATGAAACAACAACACAAACAAAATTTAAAACATTTGCAATACATTTTCAATTACCAGAATTAATTCTTGCATTTCAATCTGATTTAGATTTGAAACCAACGAAAGTATGTGAAGCAAGTTTTGGACAATTTCATATGTCAATTGAACAATTACATCCATTTTGTAAAAATATTTCACTTCAACTTAATTCGCTACATATTAATGATAATTTAATTAAAGTTGATGAATGTCTTTTTTCAACACGTTGTCGAAAAAATTCATCGTCAAATTATTTTCGTAATGATCATATGATGTCATCATCAGTTCCAATAGAAAAATATCAAATACATGATGATTATGCTTCAAATTCAGTACCAGCATATATGGAATCAACGAATAGTTCAACATGGACATTAGCATCATCAACATCATCGATAAGAACAGCTACAATATCAACAACACCATCATTTATTGATATAAATATAACATTAATGGATAAAAAACATGAAAATTACAATGGATTTAATATTATTGCCGATGCACAATTTGGTGAAGTTAATATTAAATTTATTATTTCAACATGGGTTATGTTGTTTGATATTATTGGTTTAATTGGAGGTACACCATCATCAACAACTACAGGTAAACAAAGACAAAAAAGAAGTGTTTTCATATATTAAATTCGAATTTATTTAGATATTCGAGAAAATAAAGAATTTACTTCAACATCCGATACTGATTTTATGCAAATAAATATTCATATTGATGCTGTATCTTGTCTTCTACAAGATGATCATATTCCACCAATAAATATTTCACTTCAACGTTTCGATTGTCAAATTCAAAATTTTCTTACCATTGAAAAAGCCATAAAAACACTTATTATTAATGGTAAACTTGGTTCAGTTTCAATTCATGATTTATCATTATTTGGTCAATTATATGAAGAACGTTTTTGTACAAGTGGTACAAATGCACTTTTATTTACATATACAAAAGAAGAAGATCTTATACCAATAAGTTCATCCAATTTTCCATCACGTTTACAACTTTATTTACGTATGACATCCGTTCAATATATTCATACGCAACGTTTTCTAATGGATCTTATTCATTTTTTTGATCGTTTTCAACATGATCAAGATTGTTATAATCGTATAAGATCAGCAGCAGCTGGACAAACTATATCATGTTCAGCTGGACGATCAACAGGTATTGAACTTGATATAGAAGCTGAAAGTCCAATATTGATTTTACCTGAATATGCACTTAATAAACCTGTTATTATTCTTCATCTTGGAAATATAATTATAAAAAATCGTTTTCTTTTCGATAATGAACCAGGTACATTAAGTTCAATTCTGAATAAACCAAAAGAATCTAATTGTTTACTCGATGTTATATCTGTTCAATTTCAAGATACATTACTTTATTCAGCTACATATTGTAAATTAGATACAAATATAAAACCCACAGTTAAATTTACTAATTTTGGTTTTCATACAATACGTGATGATATATCATCAATGTTACGTGAACGTTGTTATTTTAATATTCATATTGAACGTAATCTTGATAGTTCATTAAATCATTCATCACCAACATATAGTATTAAAGCTGATCTTTTCTCAATTGATATACTTCTTGATACATATCAATATTCACTTATTCGTGGTATACTTGCATATAATATTGGTGAACAATTAGAACAACCAACACGACCAGCAATGATGATTGATGATCCATTATGTGTATCAACAATCTTAACTGGTAATGTTTATATTGATATGATATTTATAATTCAAATGGATAATGTCGGGTTTGAAATATATATTCCAAATGATTCTAAACGTTATTCATTAGGTTATTGTGCATTTTTAAAATCAAATTTTTCATTTGAAAAATATTCAAATAACAATCAAGTACTTGATTTAACATGTTCATCGATTAAATTAACTGATACACGAATTGAGAATACAAATCAATTTCGTGATATACTTACATCATCATCATCAATGGCAACAAGTAAAAGTCAAATGCAATTAGAAATACATTTATTTACATCAAAAACTGATGATAAATATACAATTGTATTAAATCATACAAGAATATTATTTATTATTGATTGGTTACTTAAATTAAAAGATTTTCTTAATTCATTTCAACAAATTCCACAACAAACAAATCCAATTCAATCTATGACAATACCAGTTGAAACAAAAAAACTTTTTGAATTACGTTTAAATTTTAATCAATCAGAACTTTTACTTGTACAAACAACAAATAATTCTCAATCGAATGCACTTGTTTTAAGTGGTATGATGAATTTAACATATCGAGAATCACAACAAAGACGTCCATTAGATTGTAATTTATTCAGTATGACTTTATTTTCATGTCAAATGAATAATATACAATCAACAGCTGTATCAATCATAGAACCAATTAATATTAATTTTAATATACATTTATCACAAACAAATGAACAACGTGTATTTGAAGTTAATTTACCACAATTATTTATACGTTTATCATACTCCGATGTTAAATTAATGTTATATATGTTTCAATCAATAACAAAACAAGTTCATCAAGCACAATCACGTGATATAATACCGGAGTATAAAATTTATCAACCAGCACGTCGTGTATCAGTTGATAATGAACTATTAATCGAATATTGTCCGGAAGATAGTCAAGTTGATTTTCGTATTCGTTCAACAATAGCACCAACTATTAGTGAACAACAACAACGACAAATATCATTGATACAAAATAAGAATGAAAAAACTTCGAAATTATTTTTAAATATTCATTCACTGAAATTTTCATGTGAACAAATAAGTCTTTGTTTAATTGACGATTGTCTTAATGCAAATATTCCATTATTAAATTTAACATTTAAAACAATAAAATTAAATATTATTGAATATGAAACATATCGTTTACAACAAGCTGATTTACAATTTAATATTGATTATTATAATCGTTTATTATCTGGATATGAACCATTTATTGAATTATGGTCATTACAAGTAACATTAAAAACATCGGATAATTTAACATCATTAGCTATTTGTTCAAATCATTTATTAAATATAAATTATACGAAAACAATGCATCAATTATATGATTTAGTTAAAAATAATTGGCTTGAAGATTATTATAATACAAATGATATTAGTAAAGAACATATGTATTTTCGTCGACCAAAACCGTTCGAACCATATTGTTTTAAAAATCTTGTTGGACAGCGTGTTATATTTCGTACATGGTTATCAACACAACAACGTTTTGATTTAAATGATCATATTGTTGAATATAATGATACAAAATCATTTATATTTCCCAGCGAAACAACAATAACACCAGGAACAAAAGTTAATACAATTAAAGATATACAATCATCAACATCATCATCCTATTCTGATCGACGTTTATTAATACAAATTGAAGGTTGGGAATGGTTACAACCGATATCAATTGATCGTGTTGGAACTTTTTTTCGACTTGCTTTACCATCAGGTGATCGATTACAAAAACCGGTACTTGTTTTTATTGATGTAACTATGACAGATAGTTCAATGCGTTCAATAACAATTCGATCGGCTATTGAAATACGTAATCAATTATTAACATCTGTTGATGTTCGATTAAAATGTGGATCAGGTTCATTACATGATATTCGTTTAGAACCAAATGAAATTCGTTCATTACCATTACAATTTTGTCCAACTATAAGACAATTTCAAGTACGACCAGCAGATTTTGCATTTAATTATTGTGGTGAACCTATTAATTGGATGGAAATTTCTAATGAACAAAGACGAAGAGGACAACCAAATGATGAAAAGTAAATAGATTTGAAAAGACTAGAATTATTAAATTATTTCTATTTTTAGTGATGAAAATACTTCAACTGCAGAAACAAATTCTTTACAACGTCAACGCGATATAAATTCAACTGATCGCTTATCATTTTTTCGTACATGTTTTATAAATGGAAATGATTCAGTTTATTATTTATGTGTACAATCAAAACGAACACGTTTACTTGCATTTAGAGAACATATTCTATCAGCATATCAATTATCAATATTACCACCATTAATTATAAATAATTTACTTCCATGTGATTTATTTTTTCAAATACATTCACATCCACAAAAAGTTCGACTTAATCCATATAAATCTCATCGTGAACATACTTTAAATATAGGTCAAGCTATTGATATTTTTTTTGCGACAGATATTTATAATATGACTAAACCATTACATGTACCATCAATAAATGATTTAAATCTTATGAAATATCATCATCAAAAAGTGATTTTATATGATAGTATTCAACGAATGTTATTAGTTGATGTTACTATTGTTTGTTCGATTCGACATCGATTAAAAATATCTGTTTCTGTTCCTTATGTTTTACTTAACAAAAGTGGTATGTCATTTTCTAATATTAACTTGAATCTTTAGAATAATTTTGTTTTATTTAGGTATTCCATTGATTTTTAAACAAGATGGTTCTTTAAATGAAGCAGCTAGTCAAACACATGAACATGAATTAGCTCGAAATCGTGAACCATTATTATTTTCATATAGTGATTCAGAAGCTTCTCATGCTTGTGTTATGAAAGTTGGTTCAGGTTTACATAAAAGTGATGATGGTCGTCCATTATGGTCACAACGTTTTAGTTTAGGTAAAACAATTTGTTTCAAAAAAATCATCTTCATTCTATATAAAATATTTATTTTCTAGAACGTGGTTCAAGTTATCGTCAATTACATGTTCGTTCTCCTCATGGTTCACCTGATTGGATTTATTATATTGGAATTGATGTTCGACAAGGTAAAGGACGTTTACGTCGAACAAATTTTATTTTTTTGAGTACACGATATATGATAAGTAATCAATGTTCATATGATTTATCCATTGCACAACGACATATTGTTCGGGCTATGTTACAAACGGGTGATCATAGTAATTTAGAACAAAATTGTTTAAATGTGTTAAAAAATTCATTAGTTGCTTATCATTGGCCAAGAAGTGATCTCGATCAACTTTTATGTGTTCGTGTTATTAATAATAGTCAATATCGACATGTTTATTGGTCCGGTGGTTTTTTAATTGATCGTGTTAATGCATTTCATATTAATTTAAGATATGATAATAATCAATGTTTAATATTAAGGTAAGATTAGATAGATGTGGTATAAGCAGAATAATTATCATATATGTATAACTCAGCTACACATCTTATGTAATGAATAGGATAGAGAGATATGTATGATTCTACTTTGTTGTTTTGTTTTAAAGATTTACATTCTATTGTATGAATTATTGAAAATCTACATTTTAGAGTACAAGTTATTGAACGTGGTGGTACATTTTTTGTTGTTTTCATGGATTCCAATCAAATGCCAGCACCTCTTCGTGTTAGTAATCTATCTGATGTTCCTATACAATTTTATCAAAGTGAAACACGAGAAGAATTAACTTATTTACGTGCATTTATTCAACCACATCAATCGATTGATTATGCATGGGATGAACCGACACTTCGACAGACAATAACATGTTCTATTGTTGGTGGTACAAAAGAAACTTATGATTTACAAAAATTTGGTCATGGAGAAAATTTATGTTATGAAAATCATATATGTTTAGCATTTGAACAAACATTTCAAGAAGAACAAACAACACAATATCCA
>CAJNOI010000437.1:38776-50976 GCA_905250115.1 Adineta steineri | reverse complement strand
TTTGTTCATCAACAATCACATCTGTTGGACCGTATAATTGATCGATTTGATTTCCTTCTTTATTTCCACCTGCAATAATTTTTCCTTCTTTTGCATTGTATTCCCATTCAACAATACGATGATTTGCATAATCAGCTATGAAAATATTTTTGTTTTTATCAATAGAGATTCCTGCAGGGTAATTGAGTTGATTTAATTCTTGTCCTTGTTCATTTCCACCAGCTACAGTGATGGCATTTTGTTTCCATTTGTTTAGTTTTGGTTCTAGAAAATGATAAAAAAAACTTCGATGAAAACAAGAAAGTTTGTTTTTCAATAAAGAAAAAAAGAATTGATTTGAATTGAAAAATTTTTGTAAAATAAAATAAATGAATAAAGATTTCAAATATTTCAATTAAAAATAAATTTTATCATTTAGGGTATGAGTGTGGCTGAAGGTCGTTTTTCTAACATACTCGCCTCAACATTATCAAAAATAGAACACAATTGTTCTGTTATGGAAATGATATTTTTAGATACTGAGTACTTTTGTTCTGTATTTAATTATTCGTTTCTTTTCTTGAATAACTATATGATCTGAAATATCATTAGGTAAAATATGGATGCGTAAATGACCAACAAATTTGGAATTTACATGCGAAGCTTATTTTTTTTTGGACTCAAAAAATGTTTCAATTCTTATTTTTTCTTCTATAACAAAACTTTACCATTCATTTTTGTTTCGACCTTTTTAAGGAAAATAGCCCACATTGTAATACTAATGATAGTAATTAGGAAAAGAACGACAATGATAATTAAAAGCAATATTGCTTTTCTATGAAATAATGATCTAGAATGATATAGATATATTTCGAATATAAATAAATCAAATACTTACAATCCTGTTCGTGGACGAGTAGACTGTTTAATAATGTTTTCATACTCTGAACCAGACTAAATATTGAAAAAAAATGATTCATTTAGAATTCGTTAAAAAGTGTTGATTGTTCTCGTAACTGACCATCGAATTTGTTCGATTTGTTAATTTTATCTAGAATAATAAAGAAGAAAAGTAAATCTCTTTTAGAAATATTTTATTTCAAAAATGTATTTTACGTCGAATTCAATTAAAAAACAAATTGACTTATTTATTTCGAAGAAAAACAAATATAATCTACTCTTCTCAGCTTTTGCTCTTTAGCAATTGATTATATTGTTACTGGGGTAAAAAAAATGTACAGTTGAATATTCTGACACGTTTCGTATGTTTTCTAAGATAGTACTCTTCAGGGTTGTATATTTACAATTAAAAATAAATAATGATAGAAACAAAGATAAATCTTTGCTTTATGTATCTCTCATCAATAAAATAGACACGATATCACTATTTAATAATTTCATAGCGGGATTTTTCATTGTACGAGAATATTCAATTTTGTTGTTATGTGTACGAACGTGTTAAAATGAAAAGATAAAGAATCACTAAAAAATTTGCATTACAGAACGCGAATCGTCTGATAATGTGAACGTGATTACATTTATTTCTGCAATGTGCAACAATGCCTTTCTTCTTTTATATACAGATAAAAAATAAATTATAAATAAACTTTGTTGATTTTAACTTAATCAATGAAATAATATAACGTAAAGGAAAAAAGAATTCAAACGTAGAAAAAAAAGCTGAATTCTACTTAATTATTATTAGATCGAACAAGTTATTATATATAAGTTATTATAAGATTATTTGAAATTTATAAATTTAATATAGAAATAATTTCTGACATATATCTATATACGTGTATATGAATTGATATAAAATCATATATAAAAGTGAAAGAGAAAATATGTAGAAAGTAAACTTTTCCCTTTATATATTTATTGATAATCAGATGAAAAAAATTAAAGAATAAATGATTATAACCTAATTTCAATACTGCACCAAGAGGGTGGATTTTTATGATACCTATATTTTTATATGTGTGTGATATAGTTAGTTTCCTGTTATTTTGATGGAATTGTGTTTGTTTGTTAGTTATCACAGACGACCTCTTTTTTTGTTGTTGAACTGAAATTTGATATTTCTTATGTCGAACATGTATAGTGTTGCGTTGAAATTCGTTTTTAATGAGGTCTTTGATATAGTAATGGTCCTAGTATTTGACTAAGTACCAATATTTTCTGTTTTCTTTTTGTGTAATGAAGTTGCAGATTATTATTAAGTGAAATATTATAGTAGTATTGAGATGAGAATGTAGGGTAATTAACTGTATTTTCCTTGATTATGGGATAGTTAATTCAAGTCAATTAGTTTTGTGAGAAGGGTGGGTGTAGGTATGAATATACGACGAAGATAATATCCCATACTTACACTCTCACCCATCTACCCTCAGTTCCATATTATTTGATTTTTTTATGATATTTGTTTAATATCCTCTGACAATCTCGGTATTATATCAACTTCTTCAATATGTGTTCGAAATGACTTTAGTTTGTCTTCTTCTCATAATTATACTCCTGAAAAATTGAAGCAATTCTTATGAAAAAAATCAAAAATATTGTCTTGTTAGTAATGATATATGTTTTTTTTCGTTGCATTAACTATGAACTAGCATTATTATGACATCAATTAAAATAAAACAATATAACAGAATACAATTTAAAACGTTGTTATTTTTGACATCCATTAATAAATATAATATATATTACATCAAATTTACAGGGCAGCTACAAAAAAGCTTCCCTGTCCTCATCTCTGATAAATAAAACGGCTAGATATCGTGTATAAAACGACACCATAATTGCTTGTACAATTTTATATTAGAAAAAGAAACTTCACCAATCGTGCACAAAATAGAATAAGATAAATTAATGCTATTTTATCTTCTTTTCGACAACGCACGGAGTGGTTAAAATTTAAAGAAATCTTTTGTTTTAATCTCTTCATGTCTGCCAACAACAGAATATTTTTAAGAGAACAAAACAATTTGTAACCATACAGCAAACTTTCTCCATCGACAATGTTGATAACGCTTCGATCGTAATTGATAAGAACGCAAAAGCTTTGATGTAGCATGCATTAATTCGTATTCATAAAACGAATGACAAAAGCAACAGTTTTACAAGTGATTGACAAAGAGCTGGTGAGTGTGTGACAAGTATAACACTCACCTGCATCGCATCGACACCTTCACATACACCCACATTCTGTAATGCTATTTAAGATGGAATATACTTTTTTCTTTGTTAAGAAATGAAATATCTTGAGGATGTGACTGAGGGTGTGGGTATAGATGAATGACACTCACACTGTCACCACTGATCCAATCATAGTTTACTCACTCAAAAAGAATAACTATATGAGGGATCGAATGAAAAATACTAATGAAATGTATGAAAAGAATCGTTTATTGTTAAATCATCTGCTTCATCTACAACAATGAATGTTGAAATGCCAAGTGAATAAATAACCAGAAAATGAGAGATATAGATGAGAAGGTGACTTCCATGATAATGATGTAATGAAACGAGGAGATCACAGAGTGAATCACATAGTCACTGAGTCAAAATCTGATATGTTGGAATTGTCGATTGTATAGTTGGAAAATTCCCACACTAGCAACACGTTTCTATAACAATGAGTAATCTTTCAATGTGTAAGATGTGCAACATTGCATACATCCGCTTTCTTTCCTTCCAGAATGATTCATCAGCTGGTAAAATCCGACTGAGATCCTATATAAAGAGTAATCGATCTCATGTTAATTTATTAGAGAATATTTTCTTCATATCAACAAGATGGCCAAATGTATTATTATGTCGAATCGTAAACGAATAGCGATAGTTGCACACGACAATAAAAAAGAGGAATTAATCAACTGTCTCAAACCGCATCGCACAGTTCTCGCTGAACATGAATTGTTTGGAACTGGTACTACTGGTTCTTTAGTAGAAAAAGAATTAAATTTGCCGGTGACAAAACTTCAAAGTGGTCCGCTAGGGGGAGATCAAGAGCTAGGATCAATGATTGTTTCCAATGGAATAGACATATTATTCTTTTTGGTCGATCCCTTGGATGTTCATCCGCATATTGATGATGTTCGTGCTTTATTGAGAATATCACAGGTGTGGAATATTGTCAGCGCTACAACAACTTCTACTATCGATTTTATCCTTCGTTCATCTGAGATGAATGAATCACACATACGAAATGTTTGTCATTTGACTCAGCCGAAAGCAATTATCGTAAAAAATTTGACCAAGCCTAAAGTATCTGTTCAAGAACCGCGCATTCCTATTGTTAATACTAAAAAGACAAGAATTCAATTGCCACGTTTGTCACCTGAGCGAAAACAACCAGTACTTCAACAACCTGTTTTTAAGAAATGTTAATTTAGTGAATTGTTTTCTTCTTAATAAAAATCACTTCTTTTTGTTTGTATCGACGTTACTGAGAATCGTATTTATCACGTAGAAATCAAATTAATAGTTTGTCTGCGGAATATGAATGAGAATGTATGAATCAATGCTATCAGACTAGCGGCAGAACCAGGATTTAGTTTTGTTTCTCTAGAAGAACTTACACTACTCAGAGGGAGATTTCTCTAACTAATGACATCTTAAAATAAAACATACGAAAATGATGTGAGTGTGAGTATTATATCCATCACACAGCCACACGCACATTCACCTTTTTTGATAGAAGATAGATTATTTTCATGACCAACTTATAAACTAACAAAATGAGAGCATAAATAAAGATAAAATGACATATAATATTATAACTTTGAGTAAAACACTATTGTCAGATACATTATCACATAAATGCGTTATCTTTTCAAATCTGAAGTATAATTAAATAATGATAAGTTCCAAAAGGAGAAAACTCTTAAATAGATGAAATCTATTCTTCGAAAATAAAACTTACTTTAGTGTTAATTTAATTAATGATAACTATGTACTTATTTTGTTGGATATTAGTGAGATAGGATCTCTATTTGCTTTCTCTTCCTTTTTCTTTTCCTACGACCTAATGAGTACTATATGTGTAAAATGAAGAAGAAAATGTTACGACGACAAAATTAAGCGAGTTGGTAATAATACTAGCCTACCAGAGAAATACTTGAAAAAAAGTAATGAGAATAGAATAGAAATGTTGACGGATAAATGACTTAGATACTATTTTTAATTTTAGTTATTCAATTTGAAAAGTATCAGATCATTTTTCGATCAATAAGTAGAATTCTAACATAAAAAACTTGATAATAATAAGAAACTTGCATAGATTGATCAACAGCATGAATAAGATAGATGAATAATGACTAATATATTTTAATTTTGAATTTCTTATGTGATTTCTGTGTCCCAAAGGAAACGGGAGTGGATCAAACTCAACGGCACTAAGAACCTGACCTCAATGAGATCAGCACCGGCTTATAAACCGACGAGAACAGGTACTACACTTTGATCTTAGCAACCGAAAAGGCCGAGAAGCAATAACTAAATAGATAAATTCAAGTTTCTTATTTTTCCTGTGTCCATACATATTGATGATCTTTAATGACTAAAATTTAGTTTACATAAAGATAATATGGAACATGGATGTAGCCATTCATTTTTCCACAAATGAAAAAAGAATCTATTATATTGCAATATGTTTTTTTTAATCGTTGTCGTATTTATAAAAAAAAAGTGTTGCTCTGGCAAACTAATGTTACCATCAGTTCGCACAATTTCGTCATCGCAACATGAATTTGATCAGGGGAGATCATTTACCTCTTAGTAAGTTGTAATAAGTAACTTTTCTCGATAGTATGAGAAACATCACATGTGTTTTGTCGTTGTATATATCATATGGAAAGAATGAAACGAAAAGCGAACTGTGTAAAGACAAAGTAGATGTCGTGCTCTTCATAGTATCGATAAAAATTGCTTATTACAACTTTATACCAAGAGGTAAATGATCCCACCCGATCAAAAATACCGACCCTATTTTGCTTTTTAATTAAATTTTAAAAAAAATCAAGGAAAATAAGATTATTATTTTGAAAGATTTTGAACTTATATATTTATTTATTTTTCTTTTACTAACTTTTTAGTCTTTTTTGTAGTAGCTTTTCCATTTTCTCCTTTTTCTTCTCTTGTCTCCCCCTCCTTTTCTCTTTCTCTACTTTCTCCCTTCCATACTTCTTTTTCCACTCCTATATCCCCTTTTTTTTTCCCCCTCTCTCCCTTTTCTCCACTCCCATATCTCTTTGTTCTCCCTTCTCCCCATCTTTCTGGTGAATTTTCCTTTTTTGTTGGAAACTGATAAAAACTAAGTTATGGCACAACATCACTTATTTCAAGAATCAGTAGCTTTGACATTAACTAAAGGTAACGATCGTATTGATCGGAATGCAGTTATAAAAGTTATAGGAAGATATATTCCAGTTGAAGACGTTGATTCCTTTGGAAATCTAGGTGATCATGATAAATGGTTTATTATTTTTAAATCATCAGCATCCAAAGAAAAATTTTTAACATTAGAAAACTTAGAAGTTGATGATCAAGTGTTTGCTATTCACAAACCTTATCGAGAAGTCAAACTTGTTCGTTTGCTCAATGTACCACCTTCAATTTCTGATGATTATATTCGTGAAATAGCTAAAAAATGGGGCAGTCCAGTTATTAGTGTGGAATGTGAAACACTTCCTCGTCCATATCAATTTATTAAAACATTTGTTAGGCGGGTACGTATAAAGTTCAAATCACCTGATGATGAACAAAATATTCCAATATCAATAAAAATGGCTGGTATTAATATTCCAATATTACTGGAAGGGCGTGTAAAGGTTTGCTATAGATGCAAACAATCAGGACACAACAAATCTGAATGTAATGTATTGAAATGTCAGGTTTGTCATGGATTTGGTCACGATGATGTTTCATGCAGCAAACAAAGATCGTACGCAAATGTGATAAGTACACCGTTGAACGTTAATCAAGAAATTAACCCAAATTCAATTTCAATGATAATACAAAATAAAATAAAAATATGTCATAAATGCAAACAACCTGGACATATTAAAATAAATTGTCCGGCAAATCGATCCGATATTATACAGTCTCCCATAACATTATTGAATAATGATATGGAATCAAGATTCACAACACCAAATGTAGGTGATAGTGATAAAATAGATGATAGATTAAATTGTGTACAAACTGGTGAACAGAATGGTATACAAGATGGAAATTCAACTGATGTACCAAGTGCTTTTCTTGGTGATGCATCTCAAAATAATAAACGATCCAATGAACAAGGTGGTGTACATGAAAGTGTACAAAGTGATATACATGAAGTTGTGCAAGGTGGTGTACATGCAGGTGATGAAGCTAGTGGACAAGGTGATGTACATGTAGGTGATGAAGCTGATGTACAAGGTGATGTACAAGGTGGTAATTTCGAGTGCCGTGTGGTGCAAGGGAAGGTACCAACTAGTGCTCAACAAGATATGAATGTTGATGATTTAGATATGCCAAGTTTAGCATCTAATGAAATTTCTCAAATTAGTATACAACAACAAACAACCTCAGTACACATTGCTGCATATAAAGAATTTAAAGAAGGTCGAACTGGGTTGAAACGATATTTAAGTTACGAACAACATCCAATATGTAATGATACGAAAAAACTACAACAAACACCTTCCTCGCCGGATCAAGGAAGGGATACAGAAGATGGAGAATTATAAGTTTATAATAATATTAAATATACTCAATCAATATTAAAAAATACATATATAGAAATATATATAAAAAAAAAAGAATACATATATAGAAGTATATATAAAAAAAAAAGAATACGTATATAGAGATATATATTAAAAAAGACTATACCAATTAAAATATTATTTTATTGATTAAATTATGCTTAGAATTATTTCGTATAATATAAGAGGGATAACAACATACAAAAAACAACAATTACTTAAAATATGGTTAAACCAAACTCAACATGATATTGTTATGCTCCAAGAAACACATATGACAAAATTTAAACATCTCAATCAATTCAACAATTCTTTTCTTGATTATAATATTAAATGTGCTTTAGGAACATGGAGTGCTGGTGGTGTCTTAATCATGATTAAGAAGAAATATAATATTATTGATTGTGGATCAGATGCTATAGGTAGAATAGTTTATATGAAAATTGAATATAATCAATTACCAATATTATTAGTTAATGTTTATGCACCTACTCAAAGAACTGAGAGATGTGAATTTTTTAAAGACTTGTTTTTATATCTTCCTACTACAAAATGGACTATAATTGGTGGAGATTTCAATTGTACTCCAAATAACAAAATTGATAGGAGTCAACTAGCTTTACAACCAGACAACTTATCTTATCGAACACTACTAAGAGAGGTCATAAATCCATTATTAATGATCGAGGTTTTCCGACGTAAACATCCACGGAAAATTAATTATTCTTATCATTCAGATGCTGGAAACATACATAGTCGTATCGACCTTTTTTTTAGTACTAATGTCATATATAAGAATGTACAGGAAATTTTTTATTCACCGGTTGGTATTTCCGATCATGATGCATTGATTATGATTGTTAAAATACCATTAATTAACAATGACAAAAGTTTTCGTAGATGGATTTGCAAGTCGGATGTGACTAAAAGAAAAACATTTATAGAAAAATTTCACAAAATTTGGAATATTATAATTAAAAATGCTGATTTTAATTCCACGGAATGGTGGAAAGACTTCAAGACGAGCTTGACAATGATTTTACAAGATGAAGAAAGACAGCTCAATCATGAAATACGTCGTAAATTAAATGATTTAATTAATGAGTATCGGTTTAGAGCAAATGATCCAACAAAAGAAGATTTAATAAAATTAGATATTATCCGACAGAGAATTAAAGATACATTAACAGAGAAATTTTTAAGTGTTGTTTCAAATCAAGTCGATAGAAATCTCAAATGTTTAGGGAATTTAGTAAAAACAAGGTTTTCACATGATAAAGCAAATCAGTCGAGGATTATATTCCTAATACATCCAACCAAAGGTCGGGTGGAAAATGCTAGTGAAATGATGGAGGTTGCCACAACCTTTTATCAGGATTTATATGATTTTAAAGCAATTGATAAAGATTATTGGAAAGAATTATTTAAAGATTTACCAACACTTAGTCAAGAAGATAGTGATTTTCTTGAACAAGATATTACAATGAATGAATGCCATGAAGCATTAAAAACTATGCCATTAGGAAAAGCCCCTGGAGATGATGGATTGACAGTTGAGGTGTGGAGAATTATATTTCCAGTAATAGGTGAACGTTATCTTCATATGATTAATACAGCAAAACTAAAAGGGCAATTTTACAATGGTTTTCTAAATGGACTCCTTACTTTGTTAAAGAAAGATGGTATTTTCAATGGATCTATGAAAAACTTTAGACCCCTCTCTCTTATGAACATCGATTATAAGGTTATTTCTAAGGTTTTGAGTATTCGACTAAAGAAAATGATACATAAATTAATACATTATAATCAAACCTCAGGTATTCCAGGTAGATCCATTCATGACAATGTGCAATTAATTAGATCAATTATTGATTATCACTCACGTAATAGAATATCAATTGGTTTAGCACAATGGGACCAGGAAAAAGCCTTCGATAGGGTAAATCATCTGTATCTTTTTGAGGTATTAAAACAGTTTGGATTGGGATGCAATTTCATTAATTTAATTAAATTGCTTTATACCAATTCCACTTTTACCATCAACTTTAATAACAATCTTAGCCAGAAATTACCATTTAACTCTGGCATTAGGCAGGGATGCTCATTGTCGGGTTTTTTATATATTATGTGCTTAGAACCCTTACTTAATTTGATGAGGAGAAATCACAACATACCTGGTGTATTAATTCCCGGTAGTCAATATAAAACAATTGCTCATAAAATTCTTAAAAATGATGATATTAATGTAGAAATTAAAGTATTAGCTTATGCTGATGATATTTGTTCAGTAGTTTATAATGCAAATGATGAACTTGAAACATATGCAATGTTTCAAAAGTACAGTAAAGCATCAGGTGGAAAAACAAATGAAGCTAAAACTAAAATTTTCTGGATCAGTGATTCGATCGATCCTCCTGTTTTTAATGCTAAAGTAGAAAAAGAAATGTGCATCTTTCTAGGCATACCGATGAATAACAAAGGTCACTTACCACAGGTTGAATTGAACAAATTAATAAATAATATTAAAATGAAAATAGGCCTATGGTCATCCATAAAATTAAATCTATGTGAGAGATCAACTGTATTGAAAACATTCATTATTAGTAAATTAGTGTATTGGTTCACCTTAATGACAATTAAAAAAGACATAATTAAGATCCTACAAAAAATTTGTAATACTTTCTTTTGGGGAAATATTCATCCATTTGTAAAATTCCATACTTGTGTTGGAAGAAAAGAAGATGGTGGATTTGGTCTTATACATTTAGAGTCACTAGTAATATCTTACAGAATTAAATGTGGATTGACAATTACAAGTACATCACCAAAAATTTGGCAATTCTTTGCATTACCATATGTAGGTTTGCATCTATATAAATATGCTCCTTGGTTATGGTCAAATCTAATTCCTCATTTTGATGACGATAATCATTTTTTTGGTGAGGTAGCAATTAATACAGCAAAATGGTTACGACAAGGAAATGAAGCAACGAAAAATGAAAAAGATAAATCAATTTACTGGAAATTTATCAATAAGAATATTTACCGACCACCAGTTTGTTATGAACGTATCAGTCACTTGAAAAACATACCTTTTTACAAAATAATACATTATTGTAATTTACCATCTAATATCATAGAATTCTGGACATCACTAGCTAATTTTGGTATAAACACTCGTGATAGACTTGGTAAAACAATGGAAGAAAAGAAATGTTTATTTTGTCCATTACCAGAAACGTTATCACACCTATTTATTACATGTTCATATTTTGAAGAAATATTCAAGTTATTATTCGAATATATTAAAAATAAGTTTAGTTTATCAATAACAAGAAATGGAAATGAAATTATTTACCTACATATTATTTCATCCATAACATCGAATAAAATCCAGAAACAAGTAACATATACAATAGGCAACTACTTGTATGCAATTTGGACATATAGATGTATCATGAAAAATGGTTCTCGAAAAAATCAATTACGTAGATGTAGAGAAATATTTATGACCAATATGAGATATTTACCATTTGATAATGGTTAGCTTTCTATTTGATTGTAGAAGATCACGTATGACAATTTTCTTCGTTTTTTATGATAAATGAATTCGAAGTTATTAGTTATGTGAATTATCTTATTTGTATCAATGAAGAATAGAAAAATTATTTAAAAAACAAAACAAAAACAAAAGCTACTTAACTATTATCGATGATGGTTCTACAGCTCGATTTATCAATTTCAAACTTTATATAGTTATCAGATCTTCCTAGTAACAATAGAAAACCTTTCGTAGTTTGTTCCATTAATAATGAATGAATTCCAGGACTATTAATGGTGTTAATTATGTTATTTGTGTCAAGTAAAATCGAAGTATGAAATGGAAATTTATATATCTATAATCGATAATGGTACTACAGTTAAAATTTAAACTTTAAGCTTATTACTCGAAAGGAATATACGTATATAGATATGATAAAGATTTTCATATTCATGGAACATTTTAAATGTAATTTCAGTCATAGAAGTTGACCCGTCATCTACACTTTATATTATGTTTCACTTCTTAAAAAAACGTGTTAGGGGATATCATTTTCTTTCGTTATTTCTTGCCTTCGTCATATATGTACAGTTTCTATTCTCTCTATTTTCACATATGCATATATCACATATAGGGTGATTCATTATCTTCTTCTATATGTGTTCTCTCTCTCTTCCATGCCGTTTATGGTTTCTTTTTTTTTCTTGTTGATTACATATATGTTGTTATATGTTATATGCATTTTGCTTATCTTGTTCCTTGATCTTCTGTTGGATATATATATATCATGTGTTTTTCTTCTAATAAACCGAGATAAAATACAAAAAAAAAAAAAAAAAAAAAACTCCCCCGATCAATTTTATGTTGCGATGACGAAATTGTGCGGACTAGTGGTAACACTGATCTGCCAGAGCAACTTTTCAAAAAAA
>CAJNOI010000437.1:11933-36083 GCA_905250115.1 Adineta steineri | reverse complement strand
ATTTTGAGCAATATATCGGAAACCATTCCGAGTTAGTGTGAAAAATATAAGTCAAGTTTTAAATCTATTAGTTATATTTAAAAGAATTCATTCCATTTCTTCATCTTGTATAATTTGTTCTTAATTGTTGAAGTGTTCTGATGTCTGTATTAAGTGGTATATGAATAGTTGGTTGCACTGCATTATTATTTAAAAGACGTCTCAAGAAGCGTAAGACGGATCGTGGCCACAATTCTGGTAAACCAATCAACGATACAAATGGACAGAGTAAATGAACCATATAAACGCCATATTGAAGGACATTATAAGTAAGATCTACCAATATTGGCTGATAAGTAGTGGAAAATAATTGAATTAACATGAAAATAACCATGAGAGCTAACACTATATTATGTAGCAAAGTAATCGATAATACTTGAATAAGAAGTCGTCGATTTTTCTTCCATTTATTTTGTTGTTTCATATGATGTTTTCTATGTAATACTCGACTTACCAATACAATATTACCTAAAAGAGCTATGGTTTCAAATACAGTAATATTAAAAAGTAAATCAAAAGTGCTTGGTATAATATCGAATACATAACATGGTCCTCCACAGAGATTGACAGTATAATCAAAATAATTGATACAAGGATAGATATAAATAATTCCAATATAGAAAACAAATGGATACAAAATGCAGATGATTATTGGTAAATAATGAAGAATAATGAAATGACGAAGAATGAATGGACGATGAAAAATCAATAAATAACGTTCACTGGAACTATACGTCATGAGCATGAGAATAATACCACCTAGGATAAAATCTTGTGTAGACCAAAACTTACAGAAATCATCTGACGTAACTAGAGAAATGCCATTATGCAAATATGACAACGTCAGAGGTTGCTCACTAATTACCTATAGTTTTAACAGAGAATGAAAATGAAATGCAAAACTATTAATTTCTATATATATACTTGCAAAAAACTAAAGATTAATATTAATAACACCGAATGATTGTGAACATTTCGACGTAGTTGACGTTTATGAACAAAGTTTATAAATAAATATAAATAGCATAAAGTTGATGGAATAAAAAAGGTACACAACAAAATAAATATAAAGGAACGACGAAAATCTGAAGTTGAATTAAGATTGGTTGTATCGGAATCAGTACTGTTGTTCATTGTGAAATATTTTTGTGATGTAAATCTAAATATGTCTAATCAAATAATTATGAAGTCTGAGTTTTTATTTGAGGACTACGTCGTAATATTTATATTTCTATATGGAAAGAAAAGTTTAACGTTTTTATGACAGCAATCTTAGAAACGTAAGAGACTATTATGCTATTAGTAAATTGAAAATTTATTTTTCTAGGAATATGTTGGCTCTATAAAAGTGTATGCTTTCTTTTGTTTTTGATACATATAAACATATAATCATGATATCATATACATATTTAGAAGCTAGTTATCACCAATAAAATTAATTAATTCTATCGAGAATTTATGGCCAATCGAAAAATGCAAATTTGTAAAAATAAAACCGAAAAATGTTGATGTTAATTTTGTAATGTCGATGAAAAAACGATGATTGTCTCTTATAAAATTGAAAGACGAACGAATAAAATATTGAAGTACAGTGTTTACTAGTACTCGCCATAAACTATCAGCTAGTATTGAAAACTACTTGAGAGTGACAGATATAATTATATAATCAGACGTACAAGTTTTTTCGAATAGAGCTGTACTTCTCTCTTTTTCCAATATTAGTTATTACGTCGATGTTGTATTATTAACTGTAAATTGATATTTAAATCCGATTTTTATCTTATTTATCATCGTGTGTGGGTGTGAGTGAATGAGACATGATTCTAGTTATCAGTCACACCCAAATCTAAGCATACTTTTTTTCTAACATGTTTTGTAAGATCGATATAATCCTTAAAAGATGGGCTATGCAAAACAATTTAGAACATGTTTATAGCTACTTTATTTAGGGCTATACTTCCAACCTAATACATAGGCAACTATACTGACATATAGAATGAGGTGAAATGGCAAAATGAAAACGAACATGATGATAGAATTACAAAAAAATAACAAGTGGTGAAACAACATTTAACAAATTGAAAAAAATAGTGCTTTGCCAGAATGAAAACCCAACAGTCTTGAACTAATTATATATCACCATCGCTCTTCATAATATCATATAATTGGTCACGTATCATCTCTTTCTCCTTAAACAACTTGAAATACTTTTCTTGTTCATCTGGTGCCAATTTCGTTATGGTGGTACCGCGAACTAACTCTTCCATCTGGAACATTTTCGTGACCATCTGAACTGCTAAATCTTTCTTCTAAAAAAATATACGATTAGTATAAGACATATATAGAAAAACAATACGAATGAGTGTGAGTTACATACATCACTAAATGTAATTGCCATATTCTTATATGAACTTGGTCGACGAGAATAGCAATACGTAGAAAAATGAGGAAGAGTTTTTTTTTTATATATATATTTGATTTGTTCTATGTCAAGTTTAAAGGTCATGTTTTATTCGAATAAACAATAGATAATATAATACGTCAATAGAAACAAAAGAGAAAAATGATGAAGATGACTGTTGACGAGATATTATTTCTATCTGACGGATAATGACAAATGAATTACCGTAAAAGGTGAATACAAAAAAAATATTTTAACAGTATCTTGCTGCAGAAACTGAAAGCACTTACGTATGCAATTTTTGCCTGTATATGCAGTAGTCGATAATCATTGAAAGGAATTAGTTCGATATTAGCCATGGTAGAAAATTTGTTCGGAATCAAAGATGAAAACGAAAACACGACGTTGAATAAGGTCTTTGAATTAATTCATACTACGTTTATAGTATTTTGTTGTGTCTAATTTAATAGTCGAATATATTATTGTCCAGATCGAACAATCCGACTCGAAACGGTTGGTTCCAGATAATTCTGGAGATTTCATGCAAGCAGTATTCCGGTAAACGTATCCGGTCAGCAGATTCCTGCGGGTTTTAGTCGACAATCCATGGAATACTGCTTCAGAAATCATCGCCGTGGGAATACATTTTATTCTGAATATAATCAGCCATCAAAGATGGATTATTTTTTACTATATTTGGAATAAGTTTATCATAATGTATATGTGTAAGTTTTTCTATCGATTTATATTTTGGTAGATTAGGCATTTCATCGTTAGTTGCATCGATTCAATGATAAATAATGCTAAGCATTTGCCTGCCGAAGGATTGCATATATTTTTGTTTAAAATTTGCAAGAATGGGACGAATGCTTAAGAGCAATTGATAATATGGTCTTATATAAGCATTCAATTTTGACGATATATAGTTGTGATGTAAAGTAAAAGACAGTTTACTATCAAGCATAATTCCTAAATATTTCATTTGATTACAATGGGATATCAAGTGTCCACTGCAAGTAATATCTTCAAGAATGAGTGGATTAACTTGTGTATGAAACACTATTTAATACGTTTCTGGAAGTTGATGGGTTGTTTCCAAATAGTGGCATAAGAGAATAGTTGATAAATTACTATTCTTATTTGTTCGATCAGATGAATTATAAGTTTCTCACAAGTTCAAATTGCCGCATACGATACAGGGATTGTCAAATCATCAGCGAAAAGCTGTTTCAAGTGCAGTATTGAAATATTATTCAGAATATCGTAATGGTACACTATGAAGATAAAAATTCCAACACAGGATCCTTGTGGTACTCCTTTGTAACATACAAAAGTGCCAGATGTTGAATCATTGATGGAAATGAACGCTGATCCTTCAAATAGATAGTTTTGAGTCCATGCTATTAGATACAAAGGACATTCTAGCCGAAAGAGTTTCAAAATAAGGCCATTAAACTAGAGCTGATTGAATGCAGCTTTGTCCAATCTGATTAATATTCTTTGGATTAATGCATTCTTTGCTTTCAATATTTTGTTATGTTTAAGTTAGTAGTATAGGATATATTATTCAATCCACTATTTAAGAATAGTTTTCTCTTCTTCATCATTTCAACGCCTGGACTATATATGATTGAGGGTGTGGATGTAGCAAAGCAAAGTTAGACATCCACATCGATCCCTCAAGATGGTTAATACATATAATCTTTATTTAATTGAACAAAAATATTCATATGATGTATCTCATTGTCCAAAAATTCTTTCATCGAATAATCAATTTATTTGTTGTAATTTTAATCAAGAATTAAAATCTTGAGAGTGTTCGTGCGAGTGTTAAGAAGAACTTTAACAGTCACCCCCACAGTCTGTTTAGTTAAAATTTGGCGAAAATACTATTAGAGTTCTTTCTTTCGTAAACTGACTTTTAAGCCAATCTGTGCATATTCGAGGGGGTCGGAGGTATTGTTGAGTAATAGATTACAGGACCACGATTAGCATGAAAGTTTTTCTGTTTCTCGTAGTTTTTTCGTACAATACAGCTTGATAAGAACAAAATAAATACCAGAAAGGTACCGATAATAAATCCATATGAAGCCCAACCATTGAACGATTGTATTTTGCAAAATATCATCCAAATGCTAAATACTAACACAACTAAACTCGAGCCAAGGAAAGTTGTGAAGAAAAGAAATGAACAGGTGTGTGGACAGCATACGGTAGAAGTTGAGAAACTATAAATAAAAATAAAGATAGTCTGTTCATTTTTTACAGAGAACTTTAAAGCTCACATAAAACCTATAACCAGAAGTGATAAACCAAAACCAAGCAAAATAATATGTTTTTCTTCAGGCACTTTGAAGAGTGGTGCTAATGGTTGTATTTCACTATTTTCAATGCAAAACTGATCTTTAACACACGAATAAATGATGCCAACATTAATAGAAAAAGCCGAAAACATTCCATGTGCTTTATTAAAAATACCCTGTATCATTGGAAACGCTTTGCCAATGATACCCAAATCGATTTTATCGATCAGTTGAATCGTTTTCCAGCTGTGGTTTAAAACAGTTTATTTCAAATAATTTAAGAAAAATATTAACATACTAAGGCGATACAGCACAAGTACACAACCAGACAAGGGTGACAAATGTCATAAAACAAAGGAAAGAACGTTCAGTTGATGATGTTGCCATTGCTAATAACGGTAAAAATGAAATATACCGGTTGATTAAAGTAAAAATCTATAATGTACAAAACGAAAGAAAAAAATGAAGGTATGGGTGAGGTTACAAATGGGAATAAGCGGACGATAATCGTTAAGACTCACGCTGATATCTGCACACTAACTGATTCCGATTCTAAGCGATTCTGATCCTCATCATCATATCCATCGGCAGTGGCTAGATTCCAGACACGTCATACTTTCACATTTCTCTTGTGAAATTGACTTTCAATTGTCCACTAAGGTTATTGATTTTAGCATGTGTTAATCGAAAAGACATCAGTTATGCGTGAAAAATCGTTAGGGGGCTATGCTCGATTCTGATCGATGTTTTTTTGATGACGCGATAAATCAGCCATTATTCATTCTTTCGTTGAAAAATAGAAAGAAAAAGTCAACAACTAATATGGTTAATGCTTGATATTGTTTGATTCCGTGATAAAACGATTTGATAACACATCTGTTTTCAGAGAACGCTGTTCCCAGTAGGGCAACTACCGATAACATGAAATCTATGATTCAGATTTTGTGTCACAAAATATAAAAAATATATTATTTTCTAACATTTTGATTACTTTCGACAAATAAACGATTCTATTCGATACTATGCTTTTGACTCAAGTTGAACTGTATAGTGTCTTCAGCGTATGAGTGATGTCATAATCTCATCACACTCAATATTCTTCTACAAATACATTACTTACGACGTTACTTCACTAGAGCGACCACTTTCTCCTTATCATTGTTGCCTCTGGAGTAGGCAACTGAATACCCAATATTATATCTACCGCACAATCAGATGATGTGGGTGTATGTGTGAAGGTGAGAGTATTGGTATGAGTGTCATAATCGTTTCTCCAATTATATCATCGTCAACACCCACACCCCTCCCACTTAACCGAAAGCTTTACTCCTAAAATAGTATAAAATAAACTGCTTTGGAGAAGTTAAATATATCTGACATGTTTCATGTAGAGAATTCTAGAAGTGTCTGTAATCACAAGATGAATATCATGTTTATCATTTATTGTTAAATAAATCTATATGAACTGTCTCTAATTGATATAATTAGTTATCATAATTCTAGTAATTGTTCTAGAGCAGCTATCTGAAGCTGATTTCGCTCGAGCTGCAATTGTTCATAGAGTGCAGCTAAAGTGAAATCACCATTGTCTCTACTTCGAAGAGCACGTTCTTCATAATAGTTTAAGCTACGATCCAATGATTCTGAAATGATCAATATGATTACTGTTAGCCTATTATCAGAGGTCGAATGCCAAACTGCTAGTTCTTGATGAAGATCTCGCATAATTGTGGCATATATTAGATGCGTTTTATATAGTAGATAAATATAATCGACATTTGCATCTGGTTCAACAATGATTGGATTGAAGTTAGGAAGTGGATCTAAAACTTGATCTGGTAGTAGGGCAAAGACCGTAAATAACCGATCAGGTATAACGAGTCGATTACGGAGATCATCTTCACTATCGAAAACAGTTGCTATGCTTTTATAAAAGCGTAAATGTCGATGAAGATCAAAAGATGCGTTCAAGTGCAAGAATAATATGCGAGGTTCTTCAATAACTGCTTGAGCAGGTACAGCCCCGCCGAATTGGAGATCTGCCTAAACCAAAGAAAGCTTTTTGTTTGCAATAAAGTTTGGATGATATGGAGCAGATATAATACTTAATTGTCTTTAACTTTATTTCTTTTTGTAAATAAGAAAAGGCGCACCTTTGTACTATCACAAAGTGTGAAGATCGTTTACAACAACATTTATACTTCGCGTTTTTATGTTATTTTCATTAGAATTTGACTTCTAAGTCTTTTTACGATTTCAGTTGAGTATTTTGGTTTCTGTCTGCAATGCAATAGTATCGCATTATTTCAAATTCGATTAGATTTGAAGAGAGATAATATTGAATCTTTTGTTGATTACAGGTGAAGAAAAAATATTTTCTTTTGTGTATTCTTCGAATAATACAACTATAATAAGATATTATACGAAACTTACCATATCTTCTAGATTCATAGTCGAGTCGTTCGTCGAAATTGAATAATATTTGAAGTGTGTTTTTATCTGAAATATATATTACAAGTGCTTATAAAATATATAAAATGGAATGACAAGGTTGTTCAGGAGAAATTGAGAGTGAAATCTTCTTTTACACTTAGTTTATGTTATTTATCTTCTACTGAACTTTCATAAATAGAACTCTTTTTGAAGTTAACTAAAGTTACGATCACATCATAATTTCTAAATGGTAGAAAAGAAGAAACTTTGAATATACTGATTTAATTAGAGATTAAAATACTATACAAGTCATCAGAACTGTTGTAGATAACATATCGAGAGATACTCATTCATTATTCAAGTATTTTGAAAAAAGAATTTGGGGAACAAAGAGTATTTTGTATGTTTGTTTCCTATTAAAGCGAAAAATATTCATGATAATTTTATCTTCCTTTTTCTCTCATATTAATATCGTTTTGTAAGAATTGAATAAAAGTTGAAGTAATATTTAGTCAAAATTAAAGATCGCAAACATCGAGTTTATTAGAGTATTGTTGATAATAATAATAGATATTAAATGGATGTGATAGAATTGTGTTTGTAAAGGTAGTGGAATTATTTATAAAATATAAAAACTACCTGTGATCATATATTATGTCTTTGCTAAATTTTTGTAGTGTTTCAATGTTTTCTCAATATAATCTCCTAATATTTCAAAACATTTTTTCGATTTTATCAGGAGCTGTTTAGCCTCATCTCGATTTTGATGATCAAAGAGGGCTTTTTTGGCTTCATCTCGATAATATTGTCCCAAATCTTTATAAAGTTTGCTAGCGAAGTGATCAATCGAATCGATGCTGGCGACGCGTTTATCAACGTTTAAATCTTTTTGAACTCGTTCATTAGGGGAAGTCTGAAGATGATAGTAACGCAGAAGTTGTGCATGTGACATGATTTCGTCAGATGGTGGGATAGAAGCAAGTATGTAAAAAGGAATGGCCGAATTCAATTCACGTATAACATCGGCAAGTTGACTATTAATGTTAGATTTCTCCAATCGTGCGATGGCCAAATCCAAATCAATGGATGGCAGTTCAAGATCGACTATATAAACTATCGGTTGATTATTATACTGACGTTTATATGTTGATGATTTCTCGGCTAAAGCAAAATAAACAAAGAAAATGAATTAGTTCATATGCTGAATTAACATCAAATCTTACTGCCAGATCATTTATCCTACGAGAGAAAAAGATGTCAAAAGAGCTCAGTGAGATTTTGTAAAACTCTAATATGTCGTCATAAGGTCGTATAAATGTGTAAAATCTCAACAAAACTTTGTGATATCATAAGTTTAGTATAAAAAGCTTTTCAAGTTTCGCAACAAAAAAGAACTTTCGACTAAATCTCTAAAAGATACCGTAGTCGAAAAAATTTCGTACTAAGCTATTTTCTTTTCGACACTCGTTGATAGTAAAGACAGCTAATCACCAATTAGAAACTTATTCGACCTGAATCATTGCTACCTTTATCTATCTATGATTCGCTTTGCAGTCAGCCTTGCATATTTCATTACTATAGTTGTGTTTCAACTTCACGCTTTTCCATAAGCTATCATTTCTCGAAGCAACAGAGAACACATCCATTGTACAGCCTGCAAAATTTGATGCTAAATCTTTGAAATCTTAATATTTGCTCAAAGAAACATAACAACTACCCACTCAACAGGTTTATCTGTTTGTCTTACATGAATTACTGTAGTTGCGAACTTTCTATATTTAGTATGGAAAAATAGCTGTTCAGCAAACAATTTCGCTCTAGATCTATTTCATTTCGTGTCATCTGAATGGTGTGGGTGTGAATGCGGGTAGGAGTGGGGGTGGGAATGGATATCATTGTGGATATTATATTTGTCTCTCATATCCACACCCACACCCCTTCTATCATCTAAAATAACTGAATGATTAATAGAACACAATTTTTTTAATATAGGATGAGTCGGGTCTTTCTAACGAGTTTCGCCCCTCTGAATTTCTAAAGATTTGTTTGTCCCTAAAATATTCATTTTTATATAGATCACTCGCTTAAAAATCACAGATTATCTTTCAATGAACTTACCAGTCGAATTGTTTGCTTCATCAATCTTGGAATCGGTAGTTAGCTGATTTTGCTCTTGGGATAAGGATGATTTTTGATGGTATCGTGTGCTCATATCATAATCACTCATTTGTATTGTGAGTTTACCAAGATCTTCATTTAAATTGAATTTTAAATCAATATTAAACTTTTGCATTCGATGATTACCTCCATCAACAACATAGAGACTACCTTGAACATCGAATGATAAACTTCTAGGATAATTCAGCTGATTTGATTGTTTTCCTTTTCTATTCCCGCCAACAACAATACTACCTTCGCAAGATCCTTCACACCAACGCATTATTCGATCATTCCCGCAGTCAGCCACATAAACATTACCTAAATGATCGACAGTTACTCCTTCAGGACTAGACAGTTGTGCCAGACTATTCCCTCGATCTTTTCCACCAGCAATAACAATACCTTCTTTTGCACCTTTCATCCATTTCATCACACGATGATTGTAATGATCCGACACGTAAATTGAATGATCTTCATCAACGAAGAGATGAGTAGGACGATGAAGTTGATCAAGATGATCTCCTTGTCCATTTCCACCTGCTATTATTGTTCCATTTCTCTCTCCTTGTTTCCATCGTCTCACTTCATTTATCTCGTGGTCAGAGACATAAAGATCTCCATCCTTATCCATTGTTAGGCCATAGCAACAAATATTAGAAATGATTGTTTCTCCATTTCTACCATTTTGACGAGACCATTGTACCACTCGTCTATTTCCAGCATCACAAATGATGAGACAATCATTCTTTTTATCAACAATCACATCTGTTGGACAATTCAATTGATTACTTCGATCTCCATTTCCATTTCCGCCTGCAACAACTTGACCTTTCTTTTCTCTATATTTCCATGCAACAATACGATGATTCATACGATCAGCAATATAAATAGTTTGATGATCATCATCAACATAGATACCATAAGGATCAGAGAGTTCATTTAATTGATTGCCTTCTCCTTTTCTTCCAGCAATAGTAATTCCATGTTGTTTCCATTTGGTGTTGATGTTAATATGATTGACAAGAGATGATTGTTCTAAAAGAAAAAAGATTTTTTTAAATATTTAAATGAAATTGATGAATAAATGTGAATAAAAAAAGTATTATTATAAAATGTAATAAAATAAAAATGATTTGAATTAATTTAATATGAATTTGAATTTAACTTAATTTAAAATCTATATAATAAAATTGTTTTTGTATTTGTAAAATAAAAAGTGAAAAATGTTTAAATTTGTTTTTATATTTGGAAATAAAATTTAGTTAATTTCATCAGAATGAATTTGTTTATCTTTGAAAAAGATTTCAAAAGTAAAAAATGAAAACTTATTTTCCGTTTAAATTTGTTTTTCTTATGAAGATTAAATAAAATGTTCATATGCTTATTGATATAAATCTATGTTAATATGATAATCTAGTATGAATGATATTCTTTATTGTAATTCTAATTATAATGAGACAAACATAATGAAGGTATTTGAAACTGAATATTTTATTCTTTTACATTTTCTTATTTCAATATTTATTTGACAAACAAATATTTTTTTCCTATACAATCGTGATCAACAAAACTAAATTCTATAAACTTTTTTTAATAAAAACTCTACAAGAACATTCTCACAATTTTACTTTTTTGTTTAGCAAATATTCTTAAGAATGAATATGAAAGAGACAGAATTTTGAATTGTATAGATTTTGTCTTATTTTAACAAAAAATAAATAAATTTGATGTACAGATACAGAAGATTGATCAATTCTATAGGTGAGTGAGAACGAATCTGAAAATCTTTGTCTATCAAAATAAAAACAGAACATAAAGTTTCGATAATTTTTTAAAATAGATTTTAAAGTATGAAGAATCAATCTAACTCGCACCAGAATCAATTTCAATAAAAGAGAATAAAATGGATAAGAGAAGAATTGTCAACATTATTCATAATGATACAAAATTATGTCAGCTTTTTTTCTTCACACAATTTCTACAAATATATCGAATTAACATAAAAAAAGATTTATATTTCTCATATTTATCTAAATATGACTTTTTTTAAAGTCTAGCTTTATCTCTTTACATTTTGTATTTTGTTGGTAAATAATTTATTTTTATTTTGAGTTGAAAAATAGTTTTGATTTTGAATTAACTTTTATATTCAATATTAAATGAGTTCATATAAATATGATGTAAGACGCTAATCTTCATAATGATGAATATTTTTGAGTGTGATTGCTAGAAAAGTATACAAAAGAGATTGACAGTAACATGGTCTGTCAGTATTTGTTTTCTTTCTCATGTACTGGTGACTGACGTTCGAAAATCTGTATTTTATAGAGTTCGAATATTTAGTCCCATTAGAGATGACACAAATAGTCTTTGTTTTCGACTGTTCGGATGTAAATTATGAAAAAAAGGGTGTGGGTGTGGGTGTTCCTGATGATATGAATGTCTCTTCCTTATTGCAGTATCTCACACCCACACCCATCCTCAAGATGAGATTCAAAATTATTTTAGGCTTACCAGCTGTAAATTGTTGGTTTAAATAAACTTTCCGTTGAAGCGAAGATACTCGAAATGGACATTGATCATCATCTGTTTCTCTCATTACACTATCGCAAACATCATTCATTATTTCATCAATAGTTAAATTTGGTTGATCAATATGTTGAAGAAGGTGAGATGTGAATAAACCATTTCGACCATTTGTTGATATATCTAATGCAACTTTATTTGCATCACATGCAAAACCAATAAATGAATCAGCAATCGCTTTCATACTTGAAAGACCATTCGAATTTGATGATTTCCATACAAAACTATGTCGACAACAATCAAGAAGAAATATAGCTGCTGATGGACGACGACTCATAATATTTTCAAGCGTAGCTTGAGCATTTACTGCTCGATATTCTAGATAAGTATTTATTTTGATTTCATCGTCATCATCAATGGGGATGAGAAAATTTCGATGACTCCATTGACATCCATGACCCGCAAAAAAGAAAAGAACAAGATCATCTGGATTTATCTTTTCTTTAAACATTTCGATCATTCTATCCATCTGTTCATATGTCAAATCAGTACCAACTGTGATTTCAAAGTCAATTTTACGTAACGTGTTAGCAAGATCTTCAGCATCATTAGTACAATAGCGAAGTTCACTATTTTTCTTGTATTTATTGTTGCCAATTAGAAGAGCTCGTTTTGTATGAGTTAATTTATCTGATGGTGTAAATCCGGAAGCCATAATCTATATACAAAATTTAGAAAAATTCACTAAGTTCATATAAAAAAAACGCCAAGAATAGAAGTACTTTTTGTTGAGATTTCTGTTTGAATCTACAGAGATTCTGAAAACTGCTGTTTTTGCAATGTATAGACTGGTATATTTGATTAGAATTTAATTAATGACACATTACAATAGAAAAGATACTTTCAAAAGAACTTTTGATATAAATACGAATAATAAAATGTGCATAATTAAACGTTCTTTATATAGATCATCAAGTTACTACGAAATACCTTTGTGAGTAACATGACTATTACTTTGAGTGAATTAATCGCGCAATAATAAGAAGAGTAAGAGTGCAGGCGAAGCAAAGATAAGAACTAGAATTCTATTCAGCCAAAGGTCGGGTAGAGAAGTTGGTTGGCTTCACAAACCACAAAACTGTTAGAATACAATTTCATATGACATCTACTAATTCTTAATGTATGGCTCGCGAAGAGGAAATTGTAATGAATCTAAATCGGGTGTGGTTCTTTTCGATAAGCAGAAAAGTGAGAAATAATGGATCGAAATATATTACCATATAAGGAAACTCTCAGCCGTTCATTATCGTTCTTGGCATCTCCTCGATTTTTTAAAACTGTTGAGACTCCTTCATCGATGAATTTAAGTTGCACAAGACGATAATTAAAGTGTATATTCACATCACGTGTGAGGCATCTTGAGGATGTGTGTGGGTGTGGGTGTAGAGCTTGCTAATCATATGCTTTCACATTCACACCCTCACCCACCCATCCATCCACACCACCCCACACCTACACCCACATCCTCGTTCTGGTGGAAAATCGAAAAAAATTTCCCAGCAACAAGAAATCCTGTCGTAATTACATAAGAACATCGACAATTCTAGAAATTCGACAACATTGCCCAATTTCTACTACAATTTCGACATTGCCGAGATTCAGATGACGAAATTCTCTATGTCAAAATTCCATAGAACCCTATTTTTCTTTCTTTTTCTATTGTCTTCTCTTTTAGATTCTAATAGTAGTTTTCATCGCAATATAGTATACTGTTATCATTTAAATAACTCACACACAGCTCACATTGATGTTAATTTGTTTAATAGTTTATCTATTCAAATCATATTTTTATATCATTTGTTTCTGAGAATGATAAAAAGTGAAAAAGCAAATTAATTCAGTAAGAATACCGTACATTGTCATTTTCTATAATTTACTATTATAAAGAACCATAATTTACCGTTTTGCATGTGCTTCATCTTATCCTGACATACATCATTGATAGCAATCTATTAAACAGTCGAAACAATGAATTATTTGATTGTTTATAATCGTTTACAATTACAATGAAATATAGTCATAATATAGTACATATCAAAATAATGAATGTAATCTGAGATTCTCTTCTATTAAATTACTAATCATAATGAATAGATTTGGAAAAAAAAGAAACAAATTAATCAATATAGACGTTGTCAGAGAATTAAAATTAATAATTCGACAAGTATAAAATAGACACAAGAAAGTAAATCAATTGGATCTTCAACTAACAACTATTTATCAGTGAATAACGCTTTAAAAAAGTCTGTCATTGATATGAAATCTATATGTGTCTTATATTTTTTCTAATATTCTAATCATATTTGTACTATATATGATATTTAAAATATTTTATTTTACTTTTAAAATTATTCTAATAAATAACTCACCACAATTCAATATTCAAATCAGATAAATGAAGAAAACTTCAGTAATGTGCGTAGTTGTCGATTTTATTTCGTATTGTGTATGTAACACTGTTTGCTTCTTTCGTCGAATAATTTACGTCTGATCTGTCCAACATAACAAAATTTTACATTTCATTTTTTCTTTTATTTTTTTGTTTTTTGAATATATTTCACCTACACACTTAAGTGAAAGTGACTGCATTAAAAAAGAGTGAAAAGATTCAAGGTAAAAAACAGACAATAAGTAATTTTACAAACAAGAGAAAAAAACTTCGTATTTATCTAAATAAAATTGATTTAAAATACAACTTATACATTGATATTTATTTCTGTATAAAGTAAGGTGATTTTCATCATTTTAAAATAGACAAAAAATAAGAATCATAAACTTTATTTATTATTTATCCGAATATTTGATTTATTCTAGCATATCTATTCTAGAATAAATCTTGAATTCGTGTTAAAATTAAAATAACTGAGGGTCAAATTACTATGAATACGAAAAGTTTTCTTTGTCATAGCATAAAGAGTGATGATTATCAATAAAATGACTCATTTCAAATTAAATAGATATTTTAGAAGATCTAATACATGCATTCTATTTCTTAACGAAAAAAAAATGAAAAAGAATGAAATATATTTGTTATTTATATACATGATTGATTTACTAAAGAGTGAAGAGTGATTTTTTTTCTTATGAAATAAATTTTGAGTAAATGTTCCTGTGCATTCAAACAATAATCTATTCTATAGCTTCCTGTACCATATACATTAATAATCTGAGTGAAACGTATGAAAAAAAAAGAAATAACTTAGATAATATTTTTTGTATAAAAAAATCTTTTTATATGAATTAGAAGAATCTAATGTGTTTATTATTGTTTTTATAAAATATATTATTCTATAAAAATGAATATATTAAAAAAATATAATTTTTCTTAATATTTCTACAAAAATATTCTTCTCATTTCAATCTATTTGTTTTCTTTTAAACGAGATTTTTAAAATAACTTGTGTCACAACAATTTATACTTAATCAACTCTCGATAATTATTTATTACAAAACTGATTTATTAAAATATTTTATAAATAAAAATTCATTCATTAAATATACATAAAAAACCAGATGAAATATAAAACAATTTCTTACATATATTCGATGCACGTTCGCGAAAACTTTCAACAACATTTTCTTTCTTTTTTTCTATAAAAAAATGAATAATAATTAACGTTCTCATTTTTTGTCATTTTATTTATTGATTAGATACGCAAATCCATATATATATCTTTTCAGTTATAACTAGTTAAAAGAAAAACTCTGTTGTAATAAATTTAATATAAATAGGGTGTGGGTGCGGGATGTGTGTAAGGTACGACGGTTCCAAGAAATGGAACCGAATCGGAACCGCAATTTAAGCCCGATTACGGGTAATTTTCGGAATCGCCGCACTCTAAGTGTGGGTGTGGAGTGCGGGTGCAGTTGAAATAAAATATCTACACCCACACCCACCCATCCATATACATACACACACCTACATTTTCGCGTGAGTTGTGTCAACTTATTTATTACGGATATAGACATATTGCAAGTCAAAAAAATTAAATAGCAATGAGTTTCATTGAAAAATCTCATATAGTATATGAAGTAATCAAAAATAAAAACTTTTCAATATATTTAAAATTGTCGAATAATCATAAAACGATCTTCTTCATCAACTACAGTTGGATCGAGTAAAATTGTTTTGAATTGAAGATGTGTTTCATTGTGAATATAAAGTTTACCAAAACCAAATGCTGCATATCTCACATGGGACCATGCAGGTTGTGGCAACCATATTTCGTTGATGAGAGCACCTGTCATACCAATAGTCAAATGAATAGGACTTGTTTGATCAGCTGTTGTTGCATTGTGTTTATAGACTTTTCCATCAAGAGAAAAATGTTCCTATAGAGATAATTATGATTTTTTCGAAGAAGTTTTTCCCTAGGGCCTACTCATTTTTCAATACCCAAAAAGAGAAAAAAAAATCTTTTATAAAATATGATTTGTTTTCTGATGGTAATCTTTCCTTTGAAAATTTTTCTTTTCAAAAGGGTTTTTTCTCATGACATCAAAATGAAAATAAAATGACGGTGTATTGCGCAATGACACATACATTCTTTTTCATTTATAAGACATATTTCTTTTCAAAAATTTTCACTTTATTATTAATACAATTCTAAAATAAAAATTAATCAAATGTCATCATTAAAGAATCAATATGAATATATAAATGAAGATCAAATTAATTATGATTTAAAATGTGTTATTTGTCTTCAACCATTACAAACTCCAGTAAGTCTTCGTTGTCGACATATATTTTGTTTAATTTGTATACAAAATTGGATCGAAAGACAAAGATCATGTCCAATATGTCGTTTATCATGTGAAATAAATTGTGTTTTGAAAGAATTAACACATGGAAGAATTTATAATCAACTCAATCGTTTACCAGTTCGATGTCTACGATGTAAAATGGCTGGAATTCATCGAAGTCAATTTACTAAACATTTTCAACGATGTTCAAATAATTTATTGTATTGGACGATTAAAAGAAGAAATCGACGTGGACGATTACATTCATCAACATCAACAACAACATCAATAGATCATTCCAGTGAAATTGTAAATAGAAATTCTCAACAAACAAATATTGATGATCATGATATTGAATTAGAAATGATAAATGAAAATACAAGTGTAACTCATCAAACATTCAATGATACATTTCTATTTAATTTTTGTTGTTTAATCTTTACTGGTGTTAGTTTGATTATTTTAAAAAAATTAAATCATTAGGGATGAAAGAAATAACAGTCACTCATTCTATAATCTATTGAAAGAATAGTTCTCGTATACCATGTGGTATATGATGCAATGAAAGAAAAGGAAAAACATTTTATTCATAGTTCTTTGATCAATGTGTTCGGAGTGGGTGTCAGATCAATCGAGTAGATAAGCACGGATGAAGTGTGAAATGGAAAAGTTACAGAATAATTTTAATCGTTTATGTATATCATCGTTTGTTTTTTTTCTTTTTCTTCGGAAGATGCACTTCGTTGTTATTGACAACATGTGTATGGGTCAACATTTTATGCGATTATTTGGCTGACTAACTTGACGACAATCGACGCCGATTATGTTCAATAGATAAATATGTTGCTATAAATACAGTAGAAAAATTTGTTTAGCATACATTAACATTTCTTCATCAATTGATAAAAATGAATAAGGTAGTATCTTTCTTCTGTTTTGTTATCGTCTTCATGGTGCTTCTCAATCAGTCGGTTGAATCGAATCCTGTCATCGAAAACCATTCAATCGATAAACGTAGTATTCTGTCGTGTGGTCAAGGATATCATCATATAAGTCGACAATACCTTGATGAAAAGGACTGTGCACAATCTGGTTGTCACTCGTGTTGTATGGCCGAAGACGACGATTATTATTATTGTCACTATTAAAATATTCATTTCAATCACTTATTCAAGCAAATTCTTTGATATTGTTAAATATATAGAATTTTTTTTGAAAGCATTTCCAATATTAATATTGTTTTTCACTGATGCTTCAAAATAAGGAATATTAAGTTGTTCTAAAATGATAACAAAAGTTTAATAAAATCAACTGCTTATAGTTTTTATTTTTACCTGCACACCATTTTTTTGCTTGATGTGTTTGGATCTAAAACAGCAAAACTAAGTTTATATTACAAAAAAAGGTTCGATTAAACAAACCACACAATTATTTAAATCAATTTTATTTTCAGTTACAACAAATGGAAATTTTCGAGAATTCTCAGCTCGCACTTGCTAGAAACGAGAAAAATTGATAATTTACATAAAGCATTTTGTATCTCCGATGATCTGAAAGAATTGTTTTGTGTTATATCATAAACAAGTACATAACAATCGGGTGCACGACCACAACTTCCACCTCTACTTGGAGGATGATTTTCACCAGCTGTATCTCATAACTTTACTTGAAAATGTTGCGCTAATTGTTAGATCGTATTGATCTGAGAATTCATGTGAAACCAATTGTCTCACTAAACTTGTTTTCATACCTAATACAACGATTTTAAGTGAAATTGTTTTTTTCTCTCTCATTAAAAATAATTATCTAAAACCTACGAATGATATGTTATCAATAACACACAGTCTTTTTTCTTTGTCAAGAGAAAAAGACAATCAGCAACTACAAGATCTTGTCGGCCATCACCCTCAAGAAATTTTGCATTGATAATTAATTCTGATTACAACAATAAACTTAATACTTTATTTGAAAACATAAAATATTCACGTGAGGAATAACAAAATATAGATATAATATTTATGGCGAGATTATAATATTTTTTAGAGCTGAGTTAAAGAATATCAGAAAAATACGGAACAACAATTATTTTTTATCAGTATTAGATGTTTCAGCATAATCAATTTGTACGGAAAGAGTTGCACGTTTATCTTCAACAAAAAATCGAGAATTTCGTGGAATGATCATAAATTGTCTTGTTTCACACATATGTGGTAAATCAATTGGATGTGTAAAATTAATAAATCCTTTCAATGGAATTGGAGAAATATAACTACCAATATCTGTAGAACCACCACCAAATCCAAAAAGTTTCGGTAATTCAATAATAAGTTTTTTGATTTTAAGTAAAAGTTTTCCTGTATGTTCATCCAATGCTAATTCACATTCACCATGAACTTTTTGTTTTATATGTGGAAGCATATCTAAAATGCCAATGAGTTCGGCTAAAGCTTTAAATTGAAATATCGATGGTGACAAAATTGCTTCCATTTCAGAAATTTTTATTGTAAATCCAAGAACTTTAATATGAATCGATTTCATTGCTTTGAATAATTTATTAAATGTACTTTCATGTACTGTAATTGATGTATATTCATCAGGATGAACATGGATAGGCGATGAATCAAGTGCATCGAATACATCATGAATTGCTGAAAGTAATTGACGTTTACCAAATATATATTGAGTTGAGATGTTTGTAGGTTTCTCTGTATTTTCATGTTCAGTTGAATAAATAAAACAATTACGTACTCTTCCTGGTAAAGAATCAATGTTTGATATAACATGTTGTAATTTTTCATATGAACGTCCAACAATGATTACAATAATAGTTTTATTTTCATCAAGTTGTTTAATATAGCTGGAAGCGATATCAAATGATGCACATCGTTCCATATGGTGTTGTCCACATTCTTTTTGTAATGATTCAATACATTCAGTTACTAATTGTTTGTTACCATCTTGATCGATAATAACAATAATTACGTCTTGTTTCGTTTCTTTCGATGATTCTTGAGTAGATGTAATCTTGTTGGAAGTATCGGAATCCATCGGTTACAATCAGAAAAAAATGTTGAGAATTGATAAAAAAGAGAAGGAACATCATGGAAGAGGATGACAATAGTCATTGAGTATGCCAATAAAAATAGTCACATTATTGAGTGACATCTTTTGACATTCTGAGAATTTCTATACAGAATATAAACTAGACGTCACTATGATCTTTTGACATCGTTAGTGTGTGGTATTATAGTACACGTAGATTATTTATTTTACTATTTTATCCTATAAAAGTAACTGACAAAAAATAGTTAATTCTCTAAGAAATATTTCAAGCATAGTTTCAATTTCTTTCTCTTGCCATTTGCTAATCGGTAATTCAACAATAGCTGCTTCGTTTATTTTGATATAGACAATAATTTGAATTTTATCGCTATTTTCGAGTTGATTTGCTTCGAACTTTATCGGATATTGAATTTCATTAATATTTATTAGATCAGTATTCTTAACTGTTGTTGAATAACTAGACCATTGATTTTTTTCATTATTTGACCAATGAACTAGACCAAAACGAGAATAATAGCGAATAAATTCTTCTTTCATTCGAGAGATCCATGATGCTAGACGAATAAATGATTCATTTGATGCAATTATTGATTTGTTTTCAATGGTTACATCTTGTTCTTTCATACTATTGAGAACTTCGAGTAGAAATCGTATTTGATATTTTAATCTGTCAATAGACCATCATTGTTGTTGTTGTTTTTTATCGAAAGCTCGATCAAAGATTAATTGAAGATGATTTTTCATGCAATGAATTTTCCATAAACTAATGTGGTGCTTTTGGTTCGTGATAAGTGATCATCCAGAAGAGTATAGCACATATAAAGCCTGTATCAATAGTTAGACTTTGACGTTCTGGTTGCTTTGATTCTTTTTCCTCGTCAATATCATCGTTATTTAGTGGTTCAACTTCAAATTCAACAGGAATATAAAAATTATTTGTTACTTGATTTGCAATGAGTGGAAGAAGATTTGTGTTGTTAATTTTTTGAATTTTATACGATGAATTAACTAGATGAGCAAAATCAAAATCAATTGTTTGTAAGTGGAATTGTTTTCCATTCTCAGTTGATATGTAGGGTTGAACATAGATCTTTGAAGGTATGAGATTTCGATGCACAACACCACATCGATGAATTTTTTCGACTAAATTAATCAATTCTAAGATAATCAGCATTTTCTCTTTGAAGTTGCACAATTCATCAGAAAGACAAACATCCAGTCTCGTTCCTTTAGGTTCTTCTGTAATTAACCATAATTTTTTCCATGAATTTTGATTAACCATTGATTTTTCATAATTACAATCGATCAATTCAGGTACACCTTCAACTTCTACAAAACAACAAACTTTTTTTTTGTTTGAAAATAGCTCATTTAAACTTACTTGCTAGTCGTTGAAGAGCCAATCGATGCCGTTCAACACGTAATCGTGATGATCTATCAGATATTGTCGAATAGATTTTCAATAATGCTCTTCTATTTGAATCAGTTCGATCGATGATGGAATAAAGACTATCAGACTGAGTCAATACATTTAAATTATCCACAAGAGACCATGAATTTGGTAACGCAAGTGAAGTCAGTTGTTGATCTTGTCCACTATTTATACTTGAAATAACTGATGGCGTAGAACTGTGCAATTGTTGTGATATTATCGGATGAGAAATTGCAATCTTTGAGTTATAATAATCGACATCCATTTCTAGCTGACATTGCATACTATACGGTTGATCCCTACTAAACGTTTGATTATGCCAGGCATGAATCAAATCTTTAGCAAAGGCCAAAGATTTTTCATTCGTAGCATTGGCAGTAGTTGGAAGTGATGGATCATTTTCGTTGAAGACCAATAAGTGTGATTGATTTTGAAAAAATCTTAACCATAAACGTTTAAAGATTTCTGGTCGTGTAACATTCGGTGGAAAATTACTGATTCTTACACGATAACCATCTTCTCCTAAATAAGTAAAAGTCAACCCTTCGCTGATCATGTCCATACCAACATCGAGTATTTCGACATTCGATTGGTTCTACACATTGAATGTGTTTTTTTCGACAACCAATGGAAAATGAACATTTTCCTTCTTGGTACGACTTACAAAAGTCAAAATAATTCACTGGTGCCCGAATTACTTGACATTGTATTTGACAACCACGGAGATAGTAGCCGTTCTTTTCATTAACTAATTTTTGAAGGACTTCATTATTATCGATATCTTTAATTCAAACCTCAACAGGTCTAGATGTTCGATTGTTTTCAACTAAATGATGTTGTAATTCATTATAAGGTCGAATAAGAATATTTGCTACATCAATACGAAAAATATCCGAAAGTTCATTCCCATTGACATCATTAGGTAAATTCGTTACGTGGATGCAAAATTCGATTACATCAGAAGTAACAATGGTTCCTAAATAAAAATTACTTACATTTGTTATTTTGTATACATCAAAACTTACGTCGATCTTTTGGTATGCGTAATTTTTCTACTACCAGTTGTACTCCTTTTATTCTATGTGCGTTTTTTTCTAGAACGATTCGATCCACTGAATCATAACTATAACGAGAATGATTAAAAAAACAATATCGCCTACGTCTTATTCATCTTACTCATCAAAAATGAAATAAATCATGTTATCGGAATATTCTTGATATTTGATAGTACCATAAGGTAAAAAGTAATTTCTCACTTTATCAATTAATTCTCTTGCAGAGTAATCTTTAGGTAATTTAACTTTCAAACCACAGGTAATTTTATGAGATAAATAGTGAACTCGTGAAAGTTGTCGAGATACAGAAAGTTCCTTTTCATCAAGCAGAATTGGTCGTTTTCGCATGATTTTATTGACATAATCTTCATGAGGAAAGATGACGACAGCACATTGAGATCTTCGATTATGAAGAACTATAAAAGAAATTATTTTAGAGAGGAACTTTCCTATTAATACAACTGACATGTTGATTTGTTCCATTGTACTTTAAACTTGACTTTGTTGCTGTCAAGGCTCTTGGCAATAACTTTATTGATAACATTCGTCTTATTCATCGTTTCATCAAGATCATGAACGATTAAACAACGTTTATATTTTTCCGGTTCTTTGTCAATAAAAGCTCCTGGATTCTAGAAAGAAAACATATAGTTCAGCGCTCTCATTTTGGTCTAATAAACTTACTGTATTCATCGTTTCGTTTGTAATTAAGTGTAGAAATTGGATTCATCCTATAGAATTCTTTTAGTTTTATTTTGTTTTGTTCTTCATGCCATTTTCTTCTAATCACAACAGTAGGAAAAAACACTCGCATGTTATTCTTTCATAGTCATGAGAATGTGAGTGTTGTTGTTGATCGTCTAAAAGAAGGATTTTTCTTCTGTATAATTCTTAATAATTTTAATTGCATTTTTTCTTATAAAAATAATCATTTTCATGCATTAAACTGTCATAAACATTTGATGAATCTGAAAAATATCAAAAGTGCAATTTTTTTATTCCATGGGTTTTCTAGTAGTCTCAAGCTGTTAGAATGATTATATTTAGTAGTTCTGTAAAAAATTTAATCTTATTTCTGCACTCTGATACTCAAGAATGCTCAAAAGACATACAAATCAAAAGTCTTGCCATACCTTGACAATCTTAAGTCGATTCTGTATTCTGTTATGTAGGTAGTAAGGAAATTATGACGGAAAAGATAAGAGAAGAAATTAATAGAATTGTGGAGAAAAAAAGAAAGAAAAATGAGTGTATTATATTATTCCGTCTTTAAGTAATATTTCTTTATTTCCATCGACCATTGTGAAACATTTATATATTTTTCACACGATGGTTTTGACATTTGTCATCAACTGGATTTTTATATGTATCTGTATTATCAATTGTCTTGTCGCATCAACTTTTCTCATATTCGCTTTTATTAATCATCATCGATGTTTTAATTTTCCTACTGTGCTAGTATGTAATACTGCTCTTGGTATTCTTCTTTATTCAACTGTGAATATAGCATCAGTTAGTTATATGTTTATTTGGGATAAACAAGTATTGCCTATTGCCGATCCATTATGTTCCATACGTGCTTATTTTTATCATTCAACGATCGCCTGGATACATCATTCCTTGATTCTTCAAGCTATTGAACGATACTGTAAAATTCGAAGACTTAAACTTCTTCAAACTCGTACCCGTCAACTATGTTTTATTCTTCTTCAATGGTTATTTGATTTTACTTTTGTTTTACCTGTCTTTTTGACAGGTAATATGAAAAAGTTAACAATAGATAATTTTTGTTTTGTTTCATTGAACACAATTCCATTAGTCTTTTATTTAGCTGGAATATCATTTCTTTTATCAGATATAATTTTAAGTGTCATCTATAAATTATTAGTACGTTATGTACGCGAAGTTTCATTACGAGTAAATGGTAATTATCGT